>VXBC01009347.1:124760-142348 GCA_013399945.1 Ploceus nigricollis
TATTGTTATTGGTTAATTGCTTGGGAGAAGAGCTTGTTAGTTTGGGAGAAGGGTTATTAGAGGTTAGAAGAGTTTGGTTTGTTTTTCAGTTTGTTTTTTAGTGGTGGTGATTTGCTTTGGGGTTTTTTTTGTTTCATTTTGTTTTTTGTTTGTTTGTTTGATTGATTGTTTCTTTTTTCTGTTTTATATAAGCCTTTAGACACTGAAATGGCCCTCTTGATAATTCTGCATATATCTATAGATTTTCTGTTTCCATAAAGCAAATTAATGCTTTAGGAAAGTGTCATTTAGAGGCAGGTGTCTTTGTAGCAGCTCTTTCCGGACTACCTTTCTCTCACATGCGTAGATTCCACAGAATCATTAGGTTGGAAAAAACCTCTGAGNTAATACAATATAAAATTTTAGTAAATTACTGTCTGTAATCTGCAGAATCTGAATTTGTCCAGTGTTAAACAATATCACAGCAACATTGTATTAATTGCTCTAATTCAAATCCCCAATAACTTCCTTAAAAGGGTTTCTTTTTTTCTGTGTATGTGTTTGATGCTTCTAAACAGTGTCATTACCAGGAATGACATAGATAGGAATAGTGTTCTTTTGTTTTGGCATGTGGTTTCAGCTTGTTTGTCAGACCTTTCTATGGAGAAATTTTCTAGTTAAAGAAAACTAGATAGAGTTACAGAGAAATTTGGTGAATATTTTGTTTTCAGTTCAGTTGTATTCATACTACTCTAGTGACTAGAGGCAAGTGATAGCAGTCAAAACATTTCAGGTCGTTTGGGCACAAGAAGTTCATTCAATCTAGTTAGAAATTCTGTTAGGAACAAGTCTCAAGTACAGAAACATTTTTTCAAACCCCCTAAAAGTATTGTATTTGCTCAGTGGATTGTGTTTAAGGAATTTGGTATAAATAAATCTATGCCTTGTTTCAACTAAAGACTTTTGAATATATGTGTGGCTTTTGGTACTGCAGCATCTGAGAAACAAGACAGAGCATCTGGTTTCTATGATTTGTTTATACAGTTCAATGATTATATCTTGATGTTCAATGTAAATGTGAAATTGATTACTCTAATCCCATACATTTACTAGACTCTATTTAAATGGAACAAACTTTCTTCTCTGGTAAATGATAGTTTCTGCAAGAGATGGCAGAAGTTCCAGTAATATGTATTCTGAAGACTTCTAGTCTTTATTTATCTCATTGCAAAAGTAATTTGTTGGAGACCTTCTCCAGAAGTAGAAGCAGGTTCAGTTAATAGTTCCTTCCAGTATTTTGAAGCTGATTGATTTTATAAAGCAGTTGCATGTCCCTAATCTTTTAACTGCCACAGGATACTACTCCGATGGGAAACTGAAATTGTTGCTTGCATTTGTTGCTCAATTTGCCGATGGTGACTGAGGCTGCATCACCAATGGGAAAAGTATTAAACTACACTTTCAACTTGCCTTACAAAAAAGTCAACTACTAAAAAATCGGATTTTTATCAGAGTAGCAGTTAACAGAGATAGATAGGTGGAATAAAATCTGTCAAATAGCATTGCAGAGCTTTCGTTGTCTTCGCGTTTGACAGTTGCTCTATGCTCACAATTTTCTACAGAGCATTTCTTGCATACATAGGAAGTAGCTACAAATTTTCAGTCTGAATAAAAATGGATTTGGAGAAATTAAGATCAAATTTTTGGCATAGAAGTATTTACAGTATTAATAGGAATACAAAACTGCCTCTTGAAATACTTCCTTTTCAGCACAATTTTTCATGATCTTCTGCACACAGCTGTTTGTAAAGTAGGGAAATTTGGATAGCAATCTCTTTCAATCTCCAGATTCTCACAGGTATATTCTTATCTGATATTTTAAGAGCTTTAACGGTATTCTCACACTGTGTTCTCCAGGAAATATTGTTGTATACATAATGAACCTGAGGAATTAACCTGACTTATACACTGTTATGAATGCTTGAAGGTTTTGTTGTTTTCTTAAATAATTTTTGAGGACAGATTGGAAATCTTTTGTGGTACCTTCCTCTGCTAGTCTTCCAAATTAAAACTTTAATTCTGACCAGCTAAAATGGTAAAACTAAGCCAAAACTGTGAACCCAAGTTGTATGCTTCAAGGACATTTCCTAATTATAGGAAGATATGAGTCTAAAAGCAATAGCAGTAAATAAAACAAAGCAAACTTGATATGCCTGCAGAGAAAACTGAAAAGGTAGAAAAAATAAATACATTCCAAGGAAGGGAATGACACTTGGAGGCAGAATTATAAGGAAGAATGTTCTCTCAGTGCAGAGAGCACAGATATGAAGATACAGACCTGATAATTTTCTCTCTAGCACAAACTCCCAGGGCCATAGGTGCAGGTTTCAGGAAGTCCTTTGAATATGAGGTGAGGGGGAAAAAAGGGAAGTAAGAGGATTTGGGATGGATATTCAGGAGCACATAACTTTTTGTAGTGGAAGAGGGAGATGAGGAATAAGAAAACAAGACTGTTATGGCTCACTGCCAGACCACAAGAGCCTTGGGACCTAAAAGCAACTCTATTTGATGGGCACTCAGTACTAAGAGACCACAAGTGTCTCTTTTAGATTTATCCAAGTCCAGTTAAGAGGCAATTAGTTTAATTAATGAGGCTAAATAATTACTTTTTCCTTGGCAAGATTTTCAGCACAATAAGAAATTGCTCAATTTTATTCAGAACAGTGATGTAATTTCCCAACTTCTACACAATCTGATTTGGGGCTCATCTAATTTAATTTTATGAATGGTTCCTAGTGTCTCATACCCACCTAATTTAATTTTATGAATGGTTCCTAGTGTCTCATACCTATCCTGATCCTGCTAGATATCTCTAAAACACAATCAAACACCTTGCAATACAATATTTTAATTTTTTTCCTTTATTCTTCTTCTTTCACCTGCAGTCTGAGGCCATATATAGGAAAAAAATTCTATTCTAAACAAATACAGAGAATTCTTCTACAATAGTCTATGATAAGTCAGTGCTAGAAATAAATTTACAGGAATGTTTTACTGTTTTGTAGAAAAATACCTGCTGGAAAAATTATTTATTAAATTGCATCTCTTAATTTTATTAAAATTCCACCAGCCTTATAGGTGTAGTATTTATGAATAAATTTAATTATGTCATAATTTGTTCTGTGATAACATTACTTTAGTTTTTTTCTTGAACTAAACATATTTATATTCAAGACAGAGTTCAAACTAACTGTTTTTTTTTATCAATGCAATTTTACTTGTTCTGCACACTAAAAATTATGCTGAAAACAAATGGGAAGTTTGGGCCTTTGCAAAAGAAAAAAGTAACAGCCAGTAAGGAAGAAGAGAAGAGTGAATGAAGACTTTTGTCAGCTTGGTCAGAAATACTTACCAAGACTAGAGAGAGTAATTAGTTCATCCCTAGTTACACCATTAGCATTGTGTGAAACAGGTTTTCTGTTTCTGAGCTGCACCACATTGTTGCCAATATGCTTTCTCACTCCTGCACATCATTGACTACTCAATATGGAAAGTCAGTATACCTAAGTCTTGACAGAGGTGGGGGACTCTGGGCACATCCACAGAGAAACTGCAAAATTATGCAGACTAGCACATCTACAATGAAGAAAGGAGAAGAGACACAAGATGCTTCTTTGAACTTCAATAAATATTATCCATTGATATCCTGTTTGGGTCTGGTCTGTGACCATTAGAGGAATCTCTTCTTCATATTAATTATATTTTGCCCATCTAAGAAATCCCTTTACTTTCCATTACTACTATGGAGCCCAGTATGCATGCAAAGTCATGCCTGAAATATCAGTTTCAATATAAGTATAGTTCAATATAAAGAAAAGTGGTATTTCAGCTTTAGACACAGACACACACAGAGACACACAGACACACACACACACATACAGATTTGAAGTGACAGAAACATTCCTCTTTCTGCACCAACCCTTTCTAATGGATATTAGTCAGAGACTACAATAGCAGAGAAAAAGCTCCATCCCGTAGTAGTTGTCATTTAAGGCAGTTTGACAGTTTGTAGGTTTGCTCGGTTTCTCTGATCAAATCATCCTGGTACACAATGTCAAAAATTTGGGTCACATAATTTGTAATGTGTAATCTTGATAGACCTGAAAGATTTGTGGTAGGTATACTTTGTAATATAGTTGTACAACAGTGTGCAATTTTATTTTTACATCTATGAATAAGTTTCAAAAAATATTTTATACCTTTTTTCAGTCAATACATACTTTTTCAGAACTACTAGACTAAATTTCCTATGCTATCTTCTGAAAAAGTCACATAATTGGACCAACATATTCCAAAGTTGCATTTATTCAGTTTGCTAAAAACTGCATGCAGCTCACTAACTGTAAATATATTCAGATAGTTATAATTTAGGTGTAAATTTTAATCATCAATTTTTTTCCTGTTCCATGAGCAGAAGAATAGAAGAAAATAAAATGTCTAATATAGTTCTAGTTAGTTTCTTCTCCTCATATACATGCATATCTCTCTCTCTCTTTCTCTCTCTCTCTCTTTTTCTCTCCCCCTACCCCACTCCAGATCTTCACTATGGAATTCTATTTTAAGGTGGTTCCTAGTCTAGTTTCTGTCTCTATACTATTTCCATTGTTTTTCAGGTTTGCAGCAGTGTATCTGAATGGCAAGTCCAAGGTCTGAAAGCTACTACTTTCCATTAAGGTTTCTTAAATTCAGTTTAGTGGGTTTTCTTATACAGCTAATCTTGACAAAATCAGTCCTTGTAGATTCTATATTATTCGTATTTTAAAATATGTTACCTTTTTCTCATGCAATATAGTCAGAGCACAGTGATTCCCTTCCACTCAAATAGAAAATAATTTCAAAGTTTGAGCTTAAGTTTCCTAAATCCTCCCTAGCTCTCTGCATTTTCCCTCTAATGTCCCCCAATGTCATCTGCAAAGTGGATATTAAAAAAGCTAGCAGCAGTACTTTACAAAAACACAATAACCTTCCTTCAGCTATCCTTATAAAAGTTCTAGTTGAAAAGCTCAAGGCACAGGACCTGCAAAAAACCAACCCTTTACCTCCTATTTTCTTTTTTGTGTTATGGAAATATAACAGTGTTATAAAGTATTTGTAAGGGACAACTTTCTCAAATATTATGAATATGAACAAACTTTCTATGACTATTAAGACCTATGAAACTGGCATGACTTTTCCTTCAGTTTTCTTTTCCTATTCTTGGAGAACTATGTGTACTATAGACTCTAGGAGAAGAATGTCTATCTCCTTCCCGAGACAGATACATTGTGCAACAGCAGCTCTGTAAGTCACATCTTTCCATATGCATCAATGGTCAATACAAGACTCCCACTTAAAAGGGGAAAAATGAGGAAGCAAAAGGGGAGGATTTCTTTTTCTTTCTTCCTTCCTTTCTTGAATGCGGTACTGCAAACTCCTGCTCTGGAAGAATTTAAGTTAATCCCAGGAGTCCTTAAGAACAGATTGTTAGGTGTTTATGTGTTTTCTCATTTAGTCAGTATCTTCATCTATTTTAAAGACAAAACATTCTTACACTTGGAAGTGAAATAAACTATCCAAAGACTAGTTCAGGGCAGAGCTGGGAAGATGAAGATGAACATAATTGTTATACAGTAAATTTGCCTCCCATCCATTAACACAAAATACTAATTCTAATACATGCTGAGAATAAAATAAAATGCTACACAATGCATCATTTAGTTAGTAACTTCCAAGTTTCTTAATGCATCTGTAACAGCTGTATTCTACCCCTTGTTCTAATAAGCAGTGTTTGTTTTTGGTAAGGCAACTGTTAGACCAAATTTTTGTATCAGTTGTGTAAAGAGAACTGAACATAATATTCTGAAAAGTCCAACACAGTGTGACTTGATTTTTCTTTTCAACATTTCAAGACCAACAAAGATAAAAAGTGACCTCATAAAAAGTTTGATACAAAACCAAAACAGAAAATAAAAATCAAAAACCTACAAGTTAGTATTTTGTTAAAATAGGAAGCTTGGGAAAATGAGATGCTTGTGTCATTCTGTGCATTACAGTAACAACTCTCTGTTGTAGTTTTATGCTGCTGCAGTGCCCTCTGTCTTTTAACGTACCTATATACACTTAATTATCCCATGATGTACAGTGGGTTTTTTTTCCTTCAGAATCAGGGCAACTTTGGCTAATATTTTTGTTCTTCAAGGTAAACTATTTATCAAATAAACAATAATTTTTGAACTCTTCCCATAAACTGCGATTTATTTTCCATCTTCTTATATAAATTCACAAAGTGTTTAAGCCATTTTTTTCCATAAGGCTACTGGTTAAATTCTAATATTCATACTATCGTAACTTAAATGTATCCAGTTCAGCAACTGACAAAAGTTGCACAGACTGGAAAACAAATTGGAAAAAAAAAAACTGGGAAAAAAAAAACCAAACCACTGACAGTGTTAAATTGAAAACTATCAAATGATTTATTAATATAATTAAATGATCAGTTCAGTTGATAAGTACAACAATGTCCAGAAGTGTTATTACACTAATTATCACTTAATAATTAATACTGTTTCTGTTAAATCCAGAGAGCTTTATGTTGTTTAATATACCTCAGAGAAAGTCCTACCCTATTTGTTCATATCATAAACAATATTCTAAGAATTTGAAATTCTGGTCTCAGACATCCCATCTGTAAGATTTTGGCAGTATATTATTGAAAACAGAGAGCACCAGGATATATAAATTATTTGAGGCAAAAAGCTGTTTTCAGTGGAGAAGAGGGTCCCTTGCTATATATGGAAAGGAAAAGGTTAGAAAAGGCAGTGCTGAAAATACCTTAAAATGGCAACATTCTAAAAATACCTATGCACTTTGCTTTTCCATAAACTGTGAGCTTTGAATTCTCTTATAAAAACATATGTTCCACTTTTGCTTGAGAAGACTCTGTTAATGTGTCAAAATGCTGCATGCTGTTTTATATAAGCCCTGTGCTTTTGTATGTAACACATACAGGTGATATATACAACATGCCACCAGTTATTATGCTCCTTTTTTATGGGAATTCATTCCTTTTTTCCTCCACCCTTTTCTCTCTCCCATTTCCTCAGTATTACAGTTTCACCCAAGAGAGCTCTAAATGATGCATAGCTAGAACAAAGGCAAAGGAATCTAGGGCAGTGCTGTAAGACTAGACAGCCTTAGATTCTGCTGTAGCATGTAACAATGCAGAGTATTAAGCATTTACACATCTGTTTTTTATCAGAATTGCTTATCCTCTACTTTTTAAAAAATAACTCTTTTGATTTTACTGTAGCATGCAATCTGCTCCTAGCAGGAAAAAAATGCAAAAGTCCTATTTCCCACACCAGAAAAATCATTTTGCTACAGAGATGTATGTGTATATGTTAAAAAAAAAAAAAAGAAAATCACAAAGAGAAAAAGTAAAAGAAAAGAAAATAAATACCACAGACAAATTTGTCTTGGTTGTCATTCCTTCTCATTCTCCAAAATGTGTTTATACAGGATTGTTTCAAATAAGTACAAAGGCAGAGGAAAAAAAGCATAAAATTTTAGAGGTTCTATGGCTAAGATTAAACAGCTACCTAGATTTTCCTTTTTTCTGAAGCATTTATTTTTATTAGTACTAAAGAATTCTCATGGTGCAACATGTCAAACAATATGAAAACATCTCACTAGCTGCATGGTTCATCAATTTTTTACATGTGTTTTCAAAAAATAAGGTGACAAGTGAAAATTTGAAATCTAGTAATGTGAAAGTTCAACATATCAAAATGCCTTGTGACAATGTATTTTCAGTTCTGTCCCAGCATAACTAACAAGATAAATAAAGCTGCACTAGACCACCTAGCTGGTTGACAAATTCCCATGAGCATGACAGAGAAGGTGGTAATAGTGATTTAGTACATGGTTCACTGCCACCTGTGTGATAGTAATGAACTAATGTTATCACACAGTAGTACGGTGCAATGCTGTGCTGAGAAACACAGGTAGTTACCCTGGAGCAGTTAGGAGCTGGAATTTGTCTGCTAGGGAGTCCAGGGTGCTTTCATGTCAAATATGGATGTAGGGAGTCTGGTGCACAGCACCACTCCTGAACTGCAGTCCTTCTGTGGGCCTCTTCCTACATTGTGGGAAGGAGATGTGCACCACAAATGATGGCCCACACCAAGATGTTTCAGTGACAGATATGTACAGATCTCCCTGGCACTCATAGTATAGGCTTTATGTTTGTTTCCTTCCCAGTGCTCTACAATAGAAGTATTAATCTGTACCATGGAATTAAAAATTGTATTATTGTGAAATGAGCTCTCTTCTGGATGCAGTGTTTAGATTCCCTCTGATTCCAACACCTCCAGGTGTATTGTAGAGCAAAACAGGCCAATACAATGAGAATGTTTTCCAGATCCACCGTAGCTTGGGGAAATTGATTTAAGTCCGTTCATTCAATTCAAACTGTTAGTCTAAAATCCAAGGAAGCAAAACAAAATCAATATAGCCATTTGAGAAGCTGCCAATGCTGGCACCTGAATTCAGGGATATGAGAGTACATGGTCAGCAGCTATTGATCTATGTGCAAAGATCATTAATATGATGCAGTTCCTTCATCCTTACCAGGATTTTAAAATTTCAAGAAGTATATAAGATTTTATTTCCCTTTGGATATAAAAAAGATGTCAGGTCAAAAGGGTTATGCTGAACAGTCCATTTTCGATATAGAAATTACACCTAAAATATAGTTCTGTGCCTAGATTTTCTTTCTGGACAGCGTCTCCAGAAAGAAAAAACCAAACCAAACCAAGAAATGCCACAACCAGCAAGCAAACAAAAAGAACTTAACAAAGATGTAGCAAAATGTCTCTTTACTATGAAGAATATGCAGATGTATTGACAGTGTTACTGCTTAAATATGTTGATACATTTATTAGCTATAACCAAAGAAAATCCCAACCATACCTAAATAAAAAAAGATTATAAAAGTCGCTTTAAATAAAGTTTGTTCAGAGCAAAGCTTGCCGTGAAGTTTTTAACAAAACCAGTGCAACTTCACTGGCTGTAGTTGAGTTGTTCCCTCATCCTGATGCAATAATAGAAAAGCAGGCCAAGTATCTCTGACAAAAGAGAAATATTCAAAGACATTAATATTCTTCTTATAGTATGTGATGATATATCACTTAAAGGAAGGCCAAATGCTCTCTTTTTTCTGTCTAATAAAAAGATCATCACACTCCCCTTCACTTTACATGAATGTGAAAGAATCGTTACTATAGTGAAAATGAAAATTAAATTTGCTTGAAAATAATACCAGACTTTCTTTTCTTAAATTAAACATGTATTTTTTTTAATTATAAAGCCCTATCAGTAGTGAGCGTTGGAGTTCGAGCTCAAGAAAAGTCCCTGGTTAACCCTCTGGTTTCCTTTGATGCTATAAGGAAAAAGAATGTTGTTTTTTTTTTTTACTTTGATGCAGTAAATGGTCAAATATCTGCATTTAAATGGAGTATCTTTAAAACTGTTTCTAAAAAAGAGCTAAGGGGTTCTGGCTTCCTTGAGTGCCAGGAAATAGAGGTTGTTTATTTTATAGAGCTCATTTGTGCTACTGCTCTTGGATATGAGACAAGAAAGTTAAAAATTAGAACTACACAGGAAGGAAAGCTCAGAACCATATAAATACCAGCTTAAAATGAGTTATGTGAAAGTCTCATCAAAGGTCTTGGAGAGTAACTGGCTCTTCAAAATTTTATGACTACAGCCGAAAAAACCAAAAACCAAATCAAAACACCCAACCAATCAACAAACCAAATAAACAAATTAAAAGCAACAATCAGCAATCTAAGAAAACCTGAACAGAAATAGCTGGTTTTACATAATGTGCTTCCATCTTGCTAATTCAATTAACTTTTCCTTATTTTTTACCTCTTTTGTTCTGAGTCGTGTCTATAAAGACAGAGCACTAAGGTCTCATTTGATGAAGCATCAATCAGTGAGAGATAACATAGTAAGGAAATCCACAACTCCTTAAATTCTCATTATATTATGTCAATATAATAAAACCAGAAAGTATCCTTAGATATGTAATTTCTTGTCAACAACAGAGAATGAATCCTGACTGGAATGAGGCCAGCCACGTTGTAAACCATGCCAAGCTGTACAGGGCATCTAATGTGGTATCACTCTTGCTATTCACCAGCAGGTAATGACAAGTGAATGTAAAGACTGGTGTAGTACTGGGCTGAGAATAGTAAAATGCTGGAGTCAAAAAGACAAATACACAGAAGCAACTGAGTCTTTCATGTCCTTTAAAGAAAGTCTCAGTGGTACAGTAAAGAAGATGGATGAAATAGCAGATTTCAGTAGAAAGTCTGACATGGTCAAACTGAGAAGGAAGGAATGGGATTTCAGTTGCTGATTTATCTTTATCTGTTGTACATACTTAAGGATGCTTCTGTTGGCATGCAGAGGCCATATAACAACGAGTTCTCAAACACCAACCAGTTTTGGACTTCCCTATTTCAGAAATAAAGGTTTCAATCTAAATATTTTCAAAATAAATTTATTTTAATCTAACAGAGAAGTATTATGAAGGTCAGATGCTTGACATAAGGAAACAGAAAAGAATATCAGAGGACTTTTATCCCCTACTATTAAATGTTACATTTTCATTTTGTCCATCCAGTGATGTTCCATTTTAAAAGTTTTTATTTTTGCTAACTAAAGACTAACAAGCAATGGGTTTAAAATATGCTCTTTTTTACTCATTTTGTCAAAGAAGCATCAAATCATCTGGAAAAAGTTTTCAGTTTATCCAAGACAAAAAGGAGGTGAAATTATTATATAGTTTTACTCTTCTGGAATTCAAATTCCATTCTCACACCAGCCTGGATGCTGAACCTATTAAGTGTTAAAATTGGGCAATGATTAATACAAGCATATTTAAGAAACTATCTTCTACTAACAATTGACAAGACATCTCAGTATATGAAACTCATTCCCAATAAAGTTATGGGCATGAAGGCAATAAGGCCTTTAGTGAAATGAACTGAGATATGCTGCAGTTGTCTGTTCCATCTAGTTTTTGCTTAGTTGATGTTTTTTTTTGCTTTTTCCAACAAATATAATTGCTATAGTCCTTGAGGGAAGCGTAGTTTGAGTCAAGGTGATAGATTTCCAAGAGGAAATGGAGAAGAGACAAAGGTGTAGGGAACTTTTTGTGTCAGTAAGGTCAAACCATTTATGGAAGCACAAGGGCATAAGCATTTGCAGAAGAACAAACAGACTTTCATGGTCTATCACTGGCACACCATTGCACTGCCAGGAGCAATTCACCTAGCACCCAACTTTAGATGCTTTTTTTCTTCTTCCATGTGATTCTCATAGTCTTAAGTTTCATTACCTAGATAAACTTCTTTGATTCTAAAGAGTATAGAAATTTTAGCAAGGGCTACACAGACTTCTTTGATCTTAAAGAGTATAGGAATTTTAAAAAGGTCTGTATAGATCCCTTTGATTTTAAAATGTATAGGAATTTTAAAAAGGTCTGTATAGACTCCTTTGATTTAAAAATGTATAGGAATTTTAAAAAGGTCTATCTCCTTATTTTAACTTTGAAAACTTTCAGTTCCTCTACTGCCTTAAATCATCTGTTAATGGCCCACAGAGATCATATTCATGCTCATAATTATTAACCAGCTTTTGAATGCCCTTCCCACTTGCCATGTTTATTTCATTACTAAAACTAAATTTATTGCATGCTTTTCAGTTACACCTTATTCACTATATCTCCCATTTCCACATCACTCTGTTGTTGCAAAACACTAATTCTAAAACAACCTATTTTGTTTTCATTAGATCCTGCTGGCTCCTATCTGTGCCAAAGTGCCATCATTTTTTTCCTCTATTATGTTCTTTGTTACATCCTTTTATACATAGTGCAAATACAGAACTGTGTATTTTATTTGTAAATCTCTAATTATTCATGTATATTCTCACATATGAGTCCTTGTCCTGTAGATTCTGAAGCAGTAATTGAATAAATTATAATGAGTCTCTGCTTGTTCATTTATTCTGTGATATGACTCACCAAAACAAAGAGAGGAATAAGGAGCAGAGGTGTTTCACCAAAGATAAATCTGGACAGTTGTGAACTAAAAACACAAGGTCCTTTAAGGCACCTAGGACTATTATTAGTAACAGAAGCATATATAGCTACTAATTACAAACAGATGGTTCTCTCTGCACCATGACAGGCAAACAGTGAATTAGAACAGTTTGAAGTCCAAGCAAGTCCAATAAAGCTGTAAAACACTGTCGTGACTCTGTTTTTAGGTCTCTATTTTTTTTCATATGGATCCTATTGCTTTAGTTACCCAGTAAAAAAGAAAAACCAAGTTACAATTGAGTCACTTGACTTCAGTTAACAGAGCACTATTGCCTTCTTGCTCACAATTTAACTGATCCCCCTGCAGCAATTTTCATTAAGCAACTTCAAAATGCCCCCAGATATTCCCATGGGGTCCTGGCAAGATATTCTACAGTACTTTCATCAGTTTTATTTTACAGATATGTATGGAGTATGACCAAGAAGACTAATGATTTTAGCAAGCCAGATCCCAAGGCTGTTCTTCCCTCAGAATAGGCCCTGGGCCAGACTCTGACTGGCATTGCTACCAAAGAAGAGAAAAAGATTGTAATGGTATTCTCTTCCTACACAATCCCTCCCACGAGGATCAGATAGAACTGCAGATCCTCTGTTAGGCAAGATCTGGAGCATGAGCTCAATTCTACAGGAACTAGTATGGGAAGTTATTTTAAGGAGGAAACAAAACCCGGGCATTACCCTTATGTTCACTTTATACTTTGTCCATTTAGGTTGCAAATTCAGCTGGAGAAAATGCCATGCTATACATGTATCTACAGTGTTCACTCCAACAGGGCACTGCTTCCTGTGACAGCCCTTAGCATATAGTCCCCAACTAAATGAGCCCTTGTATTCCTCTTCGCTGTTTTCTAGTCAGAATTCTTATCTGTCTACTCAACAGCCTTGAGAGTGAAGCATTTTTTATTTTACTGCATGGAGGGATGTAATCCTGAAGTGATTTTGTGAAAAGTGATGAATGTTCTGCAAACGCAGAAAAGTACTGCTTCTTTTAAGTGCAGGTAGAAGAGGAAAATTACCTGTGGGTACAATGAATTCTGCTACTATTGTGGTTTCAGCCAGAAGCAAGTAGTAGTCTATTACCATACTGATGGAGTCACCAGACTTTTAGGAAAAGATACTAAGAAAAATTGTTGAAAGCAAACTATCGTCAACTCCAGAATTCCTTATCTTTCATTTCTGGATGTATTTTAGGAGGACGTCAGTGGATTTTCCTAATGTTTGGAGAGGGGGTGCAATTTGTTGTGGGTTTTTTCAATCATTATTATTGTTTAGTTCTTCGTTTAGTGCAAATTAACATAAAAAATTAAAGAAATTATTCGATTGAGTATTCCAGTATTCTTCCATGTAATTAGTGTGTTCACATCCCTGCTCAGGGGAAAATGAAAGATACAATCATGGAACTGTTATTCTGTCTCTGTTACAAAAATATCTGGCATTGAAACATTGATACAGGCTAAACGGATGGAAAATGTAATTCACCTAGCATTTCCTGTCACTGGAATCTAGAATGCCTGACTCTCACAAATAGCTTATTTAAGGGAGCAAAATTGTGTACAGCTTGGTGCAGATCCTAGAGGAACATCCAGGAGAGGATATGAACTATTGAGAGATAAAGTAGGATTAGAGAGATAAAGTAGGCTCCCAATCCCAGTAGGAAAAACCCCAAAATTCTTAGATTACTTTATGGGAGAAAACAATAACAGCAATACCACATACACAATTATTCAAGTGTGTAGCCTGCCAAAAAATCTGTTGAACTAGCTAGAATCTTACAGTTGGGTTTTGTTTTTTTTTCCCAGTACTCTCTCTGTCTTCTCTCAATTTTCTGTTTTTCTCTGGCTTTTATTGTTAAAAACCAAAGCAAGTTCCTTATCTCCAGTACTACCTCCAGAAGAGAGCTGACTGTAGGCTTCTGGTACATGCTTCTAGGACAATGAAAAGACAAACTGACTGAGAAGACTTTTCCTTTTATTTAATAAACAAAACTGATTTCCAAACATTTTTTTATCCTGCTGGAACACAAGTGTAACAGAATTTGAAGGAGAAACCACTTTTCTGATTTTCTGAAGTGACTGTACTGAGTATGACATCCACAGATCTTCTCTGTTGGGGAGGATTCACTTCTCCTTCTCCTTCTCCTTCTCCTTCTCCTTCTCCTTCTCCTTCTCCTTCTCCTTCTCCTTCTCCTTCTCCTTCTCCTTCTCCTTCTCCTTCTCCTTCTTTCTCCTTCTCCTTCTCCTTCTCCTTCTCCTTCTCCTTCTCCTTCTCCTTCTCCGCTTATGACATATTTGAAATATATAAATTCTGAAGCAAATAAAGATCAACCCTTACATCTGTCTTCTTTTCTAACAAAAGTATCTCTTGTCCTGTTTTTAAGTATATGGAGTTTAAACTCCTGTTTTTAAGCATTTTTAAGTATATGGAGTTTAAACTCTTCTATATACACAATCCTACTCCCCAGCCACATGGGATAGAAGCTTTTAACTCTCACTGCTATCACAGAAGATAGAGTACCATTCACTTATAATCACAGTAAAAAAAAACATATCTGAGCTGCCTTGTTTAGTCGGTATTTCTTGAAGATCGCACTAGGTCTATTCATGTAGATAGATTAACAGTTTTTCAAATATTTATTAAAGTGTTCCCCTCTTTTGATATTACCAAGATATAATTACTGCACCTTTAACCATGGCCATTTGCAATGCAAAGTAGGAAAGGGGTTGTCTGAATAATATCTTTTAAGTCCTTGATTTAGTTCTGCATAAACTGATTTTTATACAGAGAACACAAATTGTTGCCACTTCACCAATGCCTCATTTTTCTCGTAACAATGAACCAGCAGTGATTAATTTCTGAAGACCAGTAAACAAAAACATAGCCTTGAAAATGATTAAAGCTTAGCTGTAAAATATGTGCATGCACATACTAACAAATTACTGTTATTATAAAGTCAAGCACTGCTTCAAAAAAGAACATTCAAATGGAAGAGCGTATGCAACAATAGCAGAAACTGTGCAATGCCATAGGGGTCCTTTGGGATTTTCATTAATACCAAGTATACATAAGTATGATCTATTGAGAAGTGAAAATCTTCTTTTGAGTGACATTGAGAGGTAACTAAAAGAATAAATTAATTCCTGATTAATTTGGTACAACTCTGTAATCATATTGCATGAATGTTGCATGTGCTTTTGTACCTGTAAATAAACACGTTAGCCTAACTAACCACAATGACCCTTGCTTTTGTGAACTAAATCCTAAAAAGACAGAGCTTGTAAGGCTTTGTGTACCTCTTGATTTCCAATCTGAATAGAATATTTTGAAGCATAATATTGTCAATTTCAATAGTATCAGAGGTATTTGATAGAATGTTATGATTAAAATAATAAAAATACTTGTTTAAAATATATGAAATAGCTTGTATACTATTTCACATCTAATTTTTCAGTATTGAACCCAAACTATATCTAGTTTAAGTGAGATAAGATATAGTGATTGTGAACACAACATCCCATTTGATTTTATGCTGTCATGAACAATTTGGAGATGGACGATTAAGAACCTGAAGAGTATGAAGATACAAAGAGAAAAGAATGCTGAAGACACTTAAGACATACTTGAGTCTCAATGGCAGTATTCTCTACAAGTACAAGTTGTTCTGAGAGAAATAATGAAATGTAAAAACAGCCCACCTCAAAAAACATAGAGCTGTGGTATCTTTTGTCATTTGAAAAGACCTCTTGGTCTTAACAAGTTCATACACAGGTTGTATAAAAGGTTCCTATGCAAAATTAATAGGATTTAGCAAATTCTGAACTCAACAAATCTAGCTAAAAAGAGAGTTTCTTTTGATTTTTGCTACCAGTGATCTACGCTGTCATGGAATATAAAATAAATGAAGAATATACAAGAAAAATTTTGCTTAAACAAGTCAGTGAAGATTATAAGGAAACAGTAAGGGCAACAATAAGGAAAAGAAAATTCCACCTCTTATTGCCATAATTACATATTTTGTTTTCTGGTTTGCTTGATTAGACAATGTTGATACTGAAAATTTAGATGCTCATTTCTTAACTGTCAGGCTTGTTATTTCAAAATTTGCTCTGTGATAATGTTAGGCAGGAGGTATTTTCTAGTGATGTATGTGTAAAAGCATGGAATTTGATCTAAAATAAAAATAAGAAATCCCCAGTAAAATACTATTACATTTGGGCATT
Organism: Ploceus nigricollis; assembly: GCA_013399945.1. Lineage (NCBI taxonomy): Eukaryota > Metazoa > Chordata > Aves > Passeriformes > Ploceidae > Ploceus > Ploceus nigricollis. The sequence goes on from VXBC01009347.1 coordinate 141,168, forward strand.
CACTCCAATTTCATCATTTTCATAATTAGTTTTAAAGAAAAACATTATTTGAGAATGTCTCACAAATTTGGGATGATTGCACATGATTTAGAATCTTTTGATGAATGTTGCCATTCAGACAGATATTCAACTAAAAAGTGATGCTTTTTAAATATACTGATATATTTATAAAAATTAATATCAGGGGCCAAAAGAAAGAGTCAGTTTTAGAAAATGTCAGGAGAAAAGGCAATAATAGGAAGACTTTGAAGTATTTGATTACCTTTTCTGACAAACAAAAAAAAAAAAGGAAATAAAAAAATTACTTTTATCAAAATCATCTACCCAGACCCTTACTTTTTTGGTGATTTGTTTTGGGGTTTTTTTACATTTTGAGAGTTTTATTGCTTTCCAGTGATCTGTTATAGAAAGCAATGATTAAATTAAATGAATTCATGACGGAACACCAAAACAACTGTGCATTGATCCTAAATTTCATGGGGAAGAATAAGTCTCCAATTACATGCATGAATATGTTGTTCAGAATTTTTAGAATTGTAAGATCTCAGAGAGCATTCACAGTACTTAGCAACACAGCTGCTCAGGCACAATACACCCACTCACATATTCTGCAGAAGGCATTTATTTTTTTATTTTCCCCCCTCCCAAATTGCCCTCTTTAATTTGTTCTANAATTTGTTCTAAGAAGTAATTAGTTTCAATTAGTCATCACGAGACTTGTTACCATAGTTTAAGTCAAAGACTAAAAGCTCCAAAAACCATAAGGATTGTATAGAAATGAATTATTGAATATTTTGTATCAGTTCCAATGTAATAGGGTTGAACATTCAAAGTTAAAATACAGCAACTGAGATTTGGCTTTCTTGTAAAGTGCATTGCTTGAACATCAGGCAGGCTATTACTTTTTTCCATTGGGAATGAATTGTTTTCTCTAGTCAAAGATTCAATAAAGAACTCCCTCAAGCTATCTATGGCATGCTTGCAAGGAGCTATGAGCTGTATCAGAAAGAAAAATAATTTGGAAGTGCAACAAATTCAGGAGTATTCTGAGTAAGGTAATACTTCATTCACTTAATGATGTAAAGGTTTTTTCCCTCATAATGTTCATCCAAATTTGAAATGAAAGTGCAATCTGCTATGCCCCTTGTAAGAGATGTGGGCCATCCTGCTAGTGAATTCTT
>VXBC01009347.1:151028-168340 GCA_013399945.1 Ploceus nigricollis
CAGAGAAGTTCCCTGGACTGTGGCTTTTCTTTTTCTTGGAACTGACTGGCCCTGCTCTGGACTGGAAACCCAGAAGAACATCAGGAGCTCATGCCTGTGGTCCACCAGGGCCTGGAACGTGGCATTTTCCAGCAGGGACTGATAAGAGACAGGGCAAGCCAAGCTACACCCCACAAAAAGGACTTTCTGAATTCGCCATCTCTTCGGAACAGCGAGAGGTTTTATTGTTTATTATTATTCATTTTTTATGCTTGTGAATACTTTGCTTGTTAAATAAACAGTTTTTTCCACTTTTCTCCAAGGAAATCTCTTCCTGAACCGGAGGGGAGGGACCTCATTCAGAGGTTTCCTACCACATTTGCCCTAAACCAGGATAAATAAATAATATGAAGGTGTTATTTAGTGGCTATTCTTAATGGAGTGAAAAATAATAAAATTCTTCAAAAATCATGGAAGACTTAAAAAGAAAAATCTCGTCCAATGGAAAAATCCTCCAATTTTTTCATTTGCAAACACTTGGGATTAAAATCAAAGCTGGTTTTACATACCCAGACCTAATAATTCACATATCTTTTATTTACCTTGACACCATATATTTTTCTTCCTTAATATTTTGCATTGCTGCAAAAAAGTAACTAGATATTTTAAATATTTTAAGTTGCATGTAGTCATAAAATATTTTTTTTAAGCTGCTACTTCTGCAGAGTGGTGACCTTGTTTTAAACATCTCCTATGAGTTGGAGAGTTTTCGTTATCTTATAGAAAAGGAACAAGTTCACAGGTTCTTTCATGTGTTCCCATACAGCCTTCCTCAGATGCCATACAGGGGAGGGACAGTCAATGTCAATCCTATGTACCACTGCAGTACTGCAAAGCATCCCTACCAACAGCTCATTACAGGAGGAAGTGCTGCTGCTCTGTCAGGTAATGATGAGTTACACTAACAAGATGGAAAGTGACTACTGTCACTACTTTGTGTTTCATAGTCATAGTTCTTGAAAGCAAAGAAATATAGACAAGAGTCCACTGTACTGTGACTGAAACACGCTAGACTCTGCAGCACTGTTGAGCTTTTGGTTTGGGTTGCTTTTATTTTTAAAGTTGCTCCATGACTTAGGCACTTCACAGACAAAGTAGCATCTCACTGTAACAGTTCACAAAATAGAAGTTTCTAGGACCACAAAACTGTGCATCCAAAATAATTTGCATTCAATTGGATTTTATCAAAGTCCTATAATTAGGCTGGCTACTTCAAGGTGTGTACAAAACAGCCTATGAAAAATTTCCATGAAGGAGTAGGAGTGCTATAATCCTCCTATCAGTTGAAATAATCCTTGAAAAAATATTGAGGAGACCAAAGTGACCAGGAGTCACTTGAATTCCTCTGATTTCCATGTTTCTACATATTTTTTCCAATTACTACTAAGCATAATGTGCCCTATAACAAAGAGGTGGGTATTTAATGTAGCAATGTTGTTAAAACACTAATTCTGAACCCATTCAAGGATTATTTTCACTTGGAGTGAAAATATTATTCTGTTCTTTCTGATTTATTGCTAACCAGTTCTAGATGTAATCAAGATTGATCAAAGATATATTTTTAAATTATTTCTTTTCTGTCAAAATTAATTTAAATATTCCTTTGACAGTCATGGAAATAAGGTCAGTTCAAGAGAAAGGGGTGCAATTCTATTTTTTTTTAACAGTGTTCCAACTTCTTATCATGGTTTTCATCTTCCAGCTTTATATAACCATCTCATCTTCCATAACTGGTTTAACAAGTGAAATTAAACTCCATTGTTTTCATCAATTAACACTTCATTATGTTCATGGATTAACTAAATAGTTTAAAATTGCTTTAAGTTCTCCAAAAATCAGAAGTTGTAAGAAGTGATGAACACTTTACCATGTCACGGGATAAAGAGAAATTTCATTTCTCCTTAGCGGGAGGTCTGTGTAATAAGGATAGTAGAACGGATAATAATTTTTTATTCTTATCAAGGAAAAGATAATGAATGAATGTCTGCTTTCTAATACTCAAAACTGTGTTAGAAAGTTTCCATCTGGCCAGTTTTGGTATCAGTGACCTCCACTGTGGCACTATCCTTGCTACACTGCTTATTTGGGCGATCATTTTAAAGCCTGTTTCCTCCTAGTTATGAACAACCATGTAAGTAGTTATTCAATTTTTATAACCAGTTTAAGTTAAAACACACTGAAGCATCCTATTTTCTTAATCTTTTTGAGATCCTAATGGTGCCTACACAAAGCCTCCATACTTATAAATTCTATATTAGTTAGGTTCACAAATATTTGGGCAGTAGAAAGGTGAGCAAGACATAACCCACAATTTTTATGAGAATTGTGAAAACCTCTTAAATATGAGTCATCTGGCTATAATGAAGTTATATTAACCAACAGAAAGAATCCAGGGATTTCAAGACAATAGTGACATGCTTTTGCTTTTAGTCTCCAGTTCTGGTACTTTTGTATCTTTTGTTCTGTAGATAATTCCTACTTCCATTTCCTGTAATGCTGGCTGAAATTAACCTACAATATGGAAGGTGACCACATGTGTTTTCCATATAGTGAAAAGGTCTATGGGTATATCTTATGGCAGAAGAGGAGATTTTTTTTTTTTTTTGCATTTCACATTTTTGTTTTAAAATTATCTCTAGCTACTTTACCTGTGTGTATGCCAAAATTGTAGTCATAATTGCTTTAAGAATCTCACCCAGGATCATTGTCATATCAGACAACTCAGCACACATCTTCTGTCTTAACATCAGGATCATTCTTTGGTAGCCTACCTTGTGTATGAGTAAATTATATATTGTAAGCTGGTTTGCCTCCTCCTTCTCTCTTTCCATTTTAATATAAAGCACTTCATTTGCTTTTATCATTGTCTTCCTTTTGCTTCTGTTTCTACATCCTGTCTTCTACTACTCTTTTTCAACATTAATGGACTAACACTGGAAATCTCATATGGATCCAAATGAATTGCCAGTATTGATCTGCATTGAAAAGTTCCTACATAATGTCACCTCAGTGACCACTGTATTCCCACAATAATAACCAGCTACATTTCCTGAGGAAACATTTTTATACTTAGTGGCAGATAGAAGCTTTAAATACAATACTTTACAGGCTGTGATACTCTACTGTGATGCATTTACAGAACACAGCTGGCTGCAAAACTTTTGAGCTGTATTCCAAGCTCCAATATTGAGATACACAGCCACTACAGTTGACAAAGTTTCTCCTTTACCACATCCAGTCTCAAAACTGCTATGTTAATAGCCTGGAAATGTGAAAGTTTTCTGGTAATCTTGCCAGTGTTCCAACTTCAAAGGACATTACACTTGCTTATTATCCACTTTTCCCTATTACATTGTGGCAATAAGAGAAGACTACTGAAAAATTAATCCTCCATGCTACTTAAACCTAATAATGGCAAGTAAGCTTTATGACAATTGCCAAGAGTTAGTAAGAGGGGATACAGCTCATACTGGGTGAAGGACTAAGTGATCAGCAGTAAAGGAAAGGATGAAAGGAAATGAGAGACTCACAGTAAAAAATCACTGCTGTAAATATTCCAGGGGTTCCAGTTACTCAGCTGTAATTAAATAAAAAATACACACTGATGTAAAATTATTACCACTATGCAAATGGATAGGTAATTTGAGAATCAGGGCATTGAGACCTTTCAATTTATTCACAGGCATAGGTGCTGCAAAATGTCTCTGACTAAAGGAAGAGTACTTTTGGCTCATACCTAATAAATATGCTAAGACAGGTTGGCTGACCTAAAGGGCTAAAATTTGCATGATAGTCAAGAACATAGGATATCATCACAACAATCCTTAAGTGCTATCCCAAAAGATGGAGCACAACTCCAGGACAGCTTTATCCATTACCAATAGCAATTAATTGAGTAATAAAATGTCATTATCATAAATTCTGAGCTCTTCTCAAGTATCTTGTTTCAAACCATTGCAGTGCAGCAACCTTCAACAGAGTCTGGTGAACTGATGTAGTGAGTCCAGCCCTGTGGTCCCAAGTAATATCAGTAAGATTTATAGTTACTACCCAGACATGACCAAATTATTCACAGCAGTGTCTTCAGAAAGTTTAATTTCCTTCTCTCACATGACAATGAAATGTTTTTCATTTTCTTGTAAATATTTGTCACGTGTAAATAACTTCTGACTGTTCCTTTCAGGGTGTCTAAATGTCAAGATAACTGTGTGTTTAATGAATTCCTGCCAATAAATCACAAATGTCTGATTTTCATACTGTGAATGGTTATATCAAAGGCCACGGAAAATAAATGCTTAGAGTGTAAAAATAAGCTTTCTTAAATAATTACCATGATTACCATGCCAGTTTGTTGTGCCTGACTCAAGGTACATCACCCTTAGAGCCAGAATTTAGAGTGAAATACTAAATTATATGTGTACACTTAGTCTACAATATTTAAAAATACAAAATAAGTCTACAATGTTTCCTTTAAACAAAGCCTATTATAAAATTTACCCAACCCTTCAGTCAGCCTAGAAATTAAGCAGAATTTATTTATTATGAATAGTCTTAAGAAGTCCTGTTTTGTTCTAATTCTCTGCATAAGGTAAATTTTGGGGAATTCTGCTATTTGACTAATTTTCTGATTTTAATGGCTTTCAGACTTAACCTCCTGCCCTGGTTTTGCATCATGGAAATGATGCAAAGAGAAGCTGCTGGTCAGTGAAGAAAGAGTCAAGCCCCAGATGAGAGGAATGAGGAGATGCCTTGATCTTGGGGCTGGAATCCTCTTGTAAAGCTATGGAGGAGGATGTAATTGATACATCAGACTCTCTTTTTCCCTATAATGCATTGAAAGTATGGGGAGATGACTTGTTCAAATTGTATATATATCTAGCAAAGGCCTCCATGCTAAAGTAAGCAAATGAAGTTACTGTGATCCCATAAGAAGTTTGAACAGAGAAAGAGAGAAGAGTGATAACGACCTTGTGCCCCCAAGGAGAGAAGAAGAAGACCTCTGTTCCTAGAGATGAAGATGATTTCAGAGATAAATAAAGAGAACCTTTGCTCTTGAACANCCCTTTTTAAATTGATTGAAAATGTCTTTATTTCTGGTAACTAATCAGATTAAATAATAAAAAAAGATTTAAAAAGAGAAAGTCATCTGAATGCATTTTTTACACCCCCACAAGAACTTTCCTACAGAAGATGTATGGTTCTGTTTAGCATACAAAATTTTTCCCAGAGTTCTGTTGCCAACTTTTTTTAATTATTGCTTGGCAGTGATAGATCCCAGCTGTTANTCCATAAATTGGCATGCCCCATAAATGCAGCTCTGAGAAAAGCTGTGAAAAATAGGAAGGACTTCACAATTACAGATTTTTCCAGGCATTTGCTATTCATAGAAATTAAAAGCCACAAAAGAACTATTTTCTTGTGGAGAAGTCTCCATAANCCCAGAGTTCTGTTGCCAACTTTTTTTAATTATTGCTTGGCAGTGATAGATCCCAGCTGTTACATGCCTTTGCAACACATGCATTGAACAATTCAGCATATACAGACCTTTTTTTTTTTCAGGCAAATGGAAAATGAATTTACAAAATTTATTTAAAAGTATTTTTTAAAGTAATTTTAACAAGGAGAATGAAATGAGTAGCTCTGAAAAATCATTTTAATTACCTCATTAAGAAAAAAAATTAAAATATTTAGTTAAAACCAAATTATACTAAAACTTGAGGCTGTAAAGAAAACAGACTTCAAAAACTTNTTGTTTCTGTAACTTGTGAGTGGGAAAGAAATGGTTATAGAAGAAGGAGAAGTGTTCTACAATTTTTATTCTGATTCTTATTATTCTNCAAGGAGAATGAAATGAGTAGCTCTGAAAAATCATTTTAATTACCTCATTAAGAAAAAAAATTAAAATATTTAGTTAAAACCAAATTATACTAAAACTTGAGGCTGTAAAGAAAACAGACTTCAAAAACTTTTGTTGTTGCTGGTTGCACTGTATATATGACTTGCATAAAGTGTCTGTCATTCCTTAGTACTATTAATTCATCATCTATCACTAATTCACTGTGCAAACTGCATTGAAAACAGTTCTAAGGACTAGAGAAAAGGTTTTTGCTTTCTTTTTCATTAAACAAATTCCAAGAGGTTATTTTGTTACTGAAGACTCCCCAGCTTCCACCAGCTCTAGGATTTTATCAACCTGGTCTAAATTCAAGTCTTCTGCTTTGTTGTATATTGTGTTTGTAGACAAGCAGGCTGATACCTCAGAAATCTGTGCTAAGGAGTTCCCCAACGATGTGTATTACACACAGCACTGTTGTTAAGGGGGTATTTATGGGCTTCTAAGTCAATAACTGAATCCAGGCTCCATATGCCAAATATAACCCTGCACCAGCTGGTTGAAAAGCTGTTTCTCTCCCTCTCAGGGAGAGCTCTGGGTAAAATATTCATTACTTGAAAGGAGGGCCTGGAATTTAATGCTTTTATAAATGGAGGGAAAATTAATTCTATACTTAAAGGATAAAAGAATCCCTGTAAATTTATGTTTTCCTTTTTCTGTACTAGCCCAACACAAATAGTCACTCTGTAGCTTTATGCCAGTCATGTCACTTGTCTAAAAAAACCTTCCTTTTTCCTCCCAGTTTATTAAATAAACGCCTGTAATTCAGATATTTTCATCTAAGTACAAGAAGATAGTATCAGATAAGGGTGAATATCTACGGATTCATATAGATTTCAAACCTGCACACATTTCATTAAAAAAGGTTTAGTCTACTAGGCTACCAACAACCAGGAGAATAAAAGTGTGTGGGTATTTGTGTGCTTGTGTGTGTGTGTGTGTGTGTGTTTGTATTTTGAGTTCTCAGTTGCTTAAATAGCAAACAGCACCATGTATTGTTCCATGAAGAGGCAGTTCTCTTTTGAGTTAAAAATCAAATGCTAATCTGTTCCTTATCTTCTGTGAAAATGCAAAGTCACTGTAAGGTTTTGATTTATTATAATGGTCCCACTACATAGGAACTGGGGGAGTGAGAAAAAGACAAGGCAAACCAAGGTAAGCTAAGACAATATAATTCAGCTGATCTTAACTGAAGTAAATAACTTTAAACACAAAAAAAAAGTGGTTAAACTCCCCAAATTTTGATACGGGTATATGTTTTCCTCATTTTTTAATCCATTTTTTAGTAATAAAAAACAAACATACAAAAAAACCCTCATGTAAATGCCATCCTTTTCCCCACCAATTAAATAATTGGTGTTTATAGTTTAAGTTCTGAAATCTGATTATTCTCCATCTGTGTCTTACATATGTTTAACATCATAAAGGAGTTGCAGAACGTCCCCTCTATTCTGTTTTGAAAGCTATCAAATATATTTTCACTACCTCATCTCAGCAAAGCAAAAATAATACTAAATTTCAAGAGGTCTATTTTTTATGGAATTTCTGAATTTTATCAACCCTCAAGTGCAAATAATTTTCTCCAGCTAGATTAAGAAAACCCTATTCTGCTGTATGAAATCAACATCAAAGATCTGCATGTAGTAAAAAAACCCAAAAAAACAAAAAAACCCACCTTCTGAATATTACATACCAAGAAATTATCTCAGCATTTTTCCATCAATGAATGCTTTTCTTTCAGTCTTTAGGGGCCTAATGATTTAGTTCTAAGTTTTATTATTTCTGGACCTCATTTCACTTAGTTGCATACAACATAGTTATTGATCAATGAGAAGTTATATTTATTTCTATGTGGATTTTTGAGATAAATGATGGCCTTTTTCCTCTGAAATAACAGGGGAGGAATTTCACGTAATCAAAATGGTAGAATTTGTCCAGAAGAAAGCTCCCTGGAATAATACAGAGCACCATTACTGAGATAAAATGTTCTTGCCTAAATGAAACTTTGTTCTAAATTCAAAATGAAAGAAAATGGGTAGAGGTGGGAAAAAGAGAGGGAATGTGAAGCCAACAACAAGCAAACAAAGAATTAATAGTGCCTGCAAGAGGTTTAAGTACTGTACAGTGTTCTCAGGCTGAGTAAGATTGGAGTTAATGATCTTTGACAATCACATTGATTCTGATCTTGCATGGTGAATCTTATCTGTTTTAGACAGATAGTTAAGGGTGCTTCACACAACCTTGTTGTCTTTATCATTTCAGCTAATTGCTCATTCTCTATTGTAGTCCCAGCTTTTATCACAAGGACAAAGCTACTATCAGTGCAGATAAATATATAAATAAGAGAGACTCAATGCACAATTAATTAGGGTATGTCATGTAAGGAATTCCAATCTGAAGTGAAAGACTAGCATACTAGTTTAAAGTGATACAGAGGCAAGATTCAGTTAAACATTTGCAAGACTACATTTTCATGGGGAAGAAAATAATATTTTAAACCTATTTCATATTATGCTTATAAAATATTAGACCAAATGATGATCTAAATGTATTACATCTGTATCTACTCTACAGGGCAGAAATAGAGAAAAAGACGAGCAATTCAATAATGAAACAACAAGAACTAATATACTTTTCATAGAACCACAGAATGGGTAAGATTGGAAGACATCATTGAGGTCTTCTGATCTAACTACCCTGCTCAAGCAGGATCCCCTAGAGCACATTACTTACATTACTCAGGGTCCTGTTCAGTCAGATTTTGAGTATCTCCAAAGAATGAGGCTCCACGACTTTTGCGGGCAACCAGTAAATTTCTGTGAAAGCTGTAAACCCGTGAATCACTTCAATAACCAAATAAAATCAAATGAGTTTTTAGTACTGCTGATTGAAGACATATTCACAGAAATAACTCGCTGATATATTAAATTATAGATTTCATATTAAAATGGAAAGGTGAGTTTACAAGAAATTTGATAGTTAATGTGAATGAGATACTAAGGTGTAAATTTCTAAAACAACAGTCCTGAAAATTTTACACACTTCTCCTGAAAAATTAAATGAAATTAAATATAAAAATGAAAATAAATTAAATATAATTTCTACTATAAAGAGAAATCTAGGGTAAAGAAATGAGCCTGCAACTCTGCTTTCCCCACTATATTTCTAGGGAAAAAACCCCAAATAACAAGAAACCCAACAAAACTCCACATTAAAATTAAAAAATGAAAGATAATAAAAAAGTAAAGACAGATGATGTTTTATTTTTTTTAAATGAGGTAAAAAATCAGAGGTCAACTATTCAGTTGAAAAGTAAGACATCACTCATTTTCTCATGCCAGTAAGCAGCAGCGTACCCCCAGGGTTGAGTAATGTGTCCAGTCCTGTCTAACATCTCCATTAAACACCTGGGACCCTCCAGCCTGAAATGCAGCTGTGTAGTACAGGACTTTCTGAGCACAAAAAGAAACACTGGAGGTTTCTCTGAAGTTAAGAAAACACTTGTTCATTGTGAGCATGACTGAGCCCTGGCACAGGTTGACCCCGAGGCTGTGGTGTCTCCATCTTTGGAGATGCTCAAAAATCATCTGAATATGGTCCTGAACAATTGGCTCTAGGTGGCCATGCTTGAGCAGGGGGGGCTTAGACCAGAGGACCTCCAAAGCACCCTCCCAAACTCAATATAATAACTTTCTATTATTCATAAAAATAAATAAAATAAACCACTATAAATATAATTTATAAAATTATTAATCATTTGATGTGATTTTTGAACAGCTAAGTTTTAACAGAGTATTTAGATTTACAGTATATGTGAAAATTGACAACATTTTGAAGAAACATCCATATTTTCATTCAGAAAGTTTATTCTGAAAAATGCTTTTCTGTTGTTCTATCAAATATATTACAGGCTAATGTGAAAAATTTAAACTCTTAAATCAAGAGTTGAGTTGATGGAACACAGTCATCAATATTCAGTCTTCCCTTTTGGAACAACTCAAACCATCACTTTCAGTACTTATATATTATCATAAACACACAAAACTCAGAAGATTGTAGTAGAAGCCAACAACAGAAGCATCATCCAAGCAAGTGGTCAAACGCACTACATCAGAAGACATAGATAAAAAACCCTAAGACTTTAACCCACAAAGATATATTGCAAGATATTGTGGTTGGTGCTACAATAATGTTTTGTTTCTCTACGTTGGCTTTCTTATGCTGAAAGGATACAAGTCTCTGTGGTGGTTTAGCCACAGCTAGTAAGCCCCCTTCTAGTAGCACAGTCACTTCCCTCCATATGGATGGGGGAGAGAGCCAGAAGGGCAAAAATTAAAAAAACTTATGGGTCAGGAAAAGGACAACTTAACAAGTGGAGGAAAAAAAAAACCAAAACAAGAAACAAAAAGTGAAGGAGAAGTAAGATAAAAGGAATAATTTCTTACCAAATGAGTGATTGGCAATACTCAGCTACTCCAGGAGTACCTACCTTGGACCCCTGTCCCCTTCCCAATATTATCAATTTTACTTCTGAAGCTAATCTCCTATGATAAAGAATATTCTTTTTGTGAATTCAGGTTAGTTGTCCCAGCTGCATCCCTTCCCAGCCTCCTGCCCACCCCCAGCCTACTTGCTAGCCAAACAGAGTGCGAAACATGTTGTGAAAGCACTGTTCAGCAACAGCTGAGAACATGCATGTGTTATCAACAGAGTTTTGGTCACAAAAACAAAACAAACACCATGAGATCAGCAGAAAAATGAAGTAAATTAATCTGTCCCAGCAAAACTGTGGCTGCTTTGCTGTCTGATACATTTTTTGCAGCAACCAGTAAGAAGACACAACTATACTATCAAAAGAAGGAAAAGGGGTGAAGGAAGAAAGGGAAGCTGAAGAAGGAAAAAATAAATAAAGAGAGAGGAAAAACTGAGGAGGAAAAGGGGGGAAAGGAGGAAATCCAAAAGCAGGCAATGGAAAGGGAAAGGGAAAGGGAAAGGTCTTCAATAATTCCAACAATTGTTTGAAAAAAAATAGATAAATAATTCCCTTTTAAAACTGGAACCAGAAAGAGGCTGACAGCCATTTTCTTAAACACCTTATATTGTACCAGTTAATCTTTAAAAGACACGGCTATTTTACTGTTGGGGTATTTTTTTTTACTATTTTAATTTTGCTGTTGGTATTTCAGTAAATGTACTTGCAAGATTCCTTTTAAGAATGAGCTGGGATGCTCCAAAACAATAAAACCTTCTACATCCTATTATATACTATGTATTGCATGGAATAAGATGAGACCAAACATTACAGTACAAATTTATTGCAAGTATAAACTTGGTTAAGGAAGCATCACAAACTAGCTGGCAGAGTTATCTCTATTTTTAAGAGGAAATTATTTAAAGATACATCTTCTACGGCTCAATTTGATTCTCTATATTTTGAAGTTTTCCTTTTACTTGTTTTCTATGAGGTCTGAAACTGGTTTTTTCGTTGTTTATCTGCTGCACATTTTCTTCAGCATGTTGCTGGTCACTTTTCTTCACCAAAGTTCTCATACCACTTTATTTTTTACTTTCACAGCTTTTCTTTCATGTTCTGGGACTTCAAATCTGACATGACATTTTCTGTTAGGAAGAGATGATGTTATTATAAGGCACCCTCTGGGTGCTCCCCTGTTGAGGTTTGGAAGAACACTCACAGTATGCCCTCAATAGCACTGGGAGAAACATGCCCAGCTTTCCTGACTGTAGAAGTCTGACATCAGTATGTTCAGAAAAAGCAAAGGGTTATAGTCCTGCACAAGCTACAGTGATCAACAGTAGGGCTGATCTCCTACTGGCACCCCGTATACACCCTCTTTTTTTTTCCCCAAAAAAGAAACATTCTTACATTTTCAACATTCCTACTCCCATCACTTCCTAAATGAACACACCACCTTTTTTATTCTTCTTCAGCTGCTTTGACACCATTTTTTTGAACTTAGGGTTGCCTTGGTAGTCTCTGTTTAGCTTGCAAACCATGAAGTTCTTGTCCGCTTTCTTGTAATCACAAGAAAGCTTGTTAGTATAACTAGATGGCTAAGATTAGCTGTCTACTGTGATACCAGGAGCACGTCTGTGGTATCAGGAGCATCTGGCAGCTTCTCATGTTGCTATCTAGCTAGAGTAGCCATACAGTCAGGGCAGACTCCTTTTTCTATTATTTAATGGCTCTGACAAAGTGTCTGATACTGTGTTCTGCTGTCTTTCAGAGCCTGAAGCAGCTACTGAACAATTATCTGCCATATTTTAACCTCAGCTGACAACTAAGTACCAGGCAGACATTCACTCTCCATCCCTGCCCCCTCTGAATTTCAGTGTCAAGTCATCTCTTTCTCACAGTTCTGCTTCTCACCAGAACTGACAGGGATAAAATGTCTGCAATGCCTCAGGCCATTCAGATATAATTCCTGAGGAAGTCAGTGAAAGTTTTTGTTTAACGATAATTCACATCATTTTTGCCAGGAGTGTAGTAGATTGTAATTTATTTAGAACAGGATTCTCTTGTCAAAGGGGTACTTCCTTCTAGAGAGGTGGATCATGACTGTGTTCATTTGTCTTTTCTTGTTTGGAAGAGAACAAGGTAGCAAGAATATGCAATCAAGAAAAACAAACAAACTCAAATATATTTTCTCAGGCTACTGGTGCTAAGTTTGAGAATGACCCCACATCAGTGAAGTAAGTTTTGCAGCTATATTAAGTGCTTTCAATGGTGGGAACACCAGGAGGGACAGTGAGAAATAATTTGTCTATAATGTTATTGTCTCTCTCCAGGATGAGTAGAATAGTGCATGAAGGAAGTGTTAATTCAGTGTTAATTTGGTGTAAGGCTTCCTGATTTGCACTGCTTCAGCTGCTGTGGCTTGAAGCAGGGCCAATTCATGTCTGTTTGCAGCTACCTCTACAGAAATTATTTTAAGGTCTCTTTCAGGGAATAGCCAATTACAAAATTTTTTTGTATCTTTCAAAGTTTTTTGACAAGCACTTGTTCAAAGTGATCTATTAGGTAGTGAAAACAATATGTCAAGAGCAGAAAACAAATGCAAAAATCTTTTAACAATGATCACAAAATCACAGGATGGGTCTGGGTGGAAGGGACCTGAGCTGGTCAGCTCATCCAACCTCCCTGCTCAAGCAGGGTCATCCCAGAGCACACTGCACAGAATTTCATCCAGATTTTTTAATATCTCCGGTGAGGGACACTCCAAGCTGCTCTGGGAAATGTGTGCCGCTGCTTGGTCACTCCCACATTAAGGAAGTTCTTCCTCATATTAAGGTGGAACTTCCTGTGTATCAGTTTCTGCCCATTGGCTCTCGTCCTGTGGCTTGGCACCAATGAGAAGAGCGTGTCTCCATCTTTTTGACGCCTTCCTTTCACATGCGCTGTAATTGTAGTGTCCACAAAAAAATCATAAGGATCATGTTCAGCAGTTTCTTGTAAGAGAACATAAATCACATTTGAGATTCTTGTGACTGGAAGAAAATTACTCTATTTAACTCTTCATATGACAGTATGAGAAAATAATGAAAGAAACAAAAAATTTCCAAACGGTATTTGAGGGTAAGGGCAGGGATATTATTTTCTTCTGGGATTTTAGAAGAACACAAGAAGGAACCAACCATTAAGAGAAATGCTTGGCTGTTTTTTTCTTTCAAGATTTAATACTTTGTTATAATATTTTTTAAAATTTTGTTTTAAGTTTTAGGTTTTATAAGTTTTAACAAAAAAATAGCTCTTAGCAAGTCAGCAATTCATTTTCAATAATGACAGAAGAAAATATTAGGGAGGTTTTAGAACACGTAGAGTTACTCACTAGTGTCTTATATTAGAATATATCAGGGTGCTGAAACACAAGAAGTAATCAGCCTATATCCTCCATAGCATCATGGGCAGTCAGGAGTCAGACAGACCTGGCACAATTATTCTTGGATTACCATTTCACACAGAGCTTTGTCGCAATTGATAGCGTGGTATTTATGTGGCAGTTTCTGGTAGTGCCACAGTCACCCATCTGAGTGACAAAATCTGAAGGTGCTCACAGAGAGACAGAGAGCATCAATATCATCCTGACTGGGATTTCTACGCTTCTGTCAGTGGTAATTTGGATTCCCTGTGCCCTTGAACTATGACCAGAACGACATCTGCTATATCTTGGTGACAGTTTACTGGAATTCTCTGATGACAAACATTAGTTTGACCAATTTGGCTGTGGTTTAGGTTTTTAAGAGCTGGGACGACTCTTTTTTGAGGATTAAGCAATGTGTCAACACCCTAGTGTAGTAAACATTTAACCAAATTTCACTTCAAGATTTTTCAAGTAAATACCAAAAATTAGCCCCATACTATGTAGTGGCCATCTGCTTTACCACATGTGTCCTTATAGCTTGCTTAGAAGACAGACATTTCCTGCTTTTGCAGCAGTATTGCAGTGTTTTGAGATTCTTCTTCTGTGACTTGAGATTGTCCTTTCAGGGAAACAAATTCAACAGTCTTCATCAAACTAAACCAATCTAAACTAAATTAACACATTACATGGTATCTAGGATGGGTGAGTAGTCAAGAAAATTTTAATGCAGCTGAAATTCTCCTTTCTTCTCCCACTTCCCCCAGGAACATAGCACTTTATTAAATACATAATCTCAAAAAACATGCTGGTGGCTTTATCAGCCCAGCAAGAAGATGTACGTCCAAGCCAAGAAGAGCCAGACTGAGTTTCTCCGGTTAAGCTATTATTGCAAGTAAAGAACAGAACTGCTGTTTCCTTACAGCTTGTCAGCTAGGTTACCCTTGATTTCCACTTCCTGGAAGTGCTGACTCAGCACTCAGTGTAGTGAACTATGGTGCAACTCTCACAGCCGTTATTCTGAAAGGCTGACATAATATTGCATATATATTTTCTATGCTTACCAATGGAATACATTATGACTATTTCAGCAGACTTGATTTGTAGCAGAGCTTAACAAATGCTGGGACCTTTGCTATCTATTCACAGTCATAGAGAAATTGTGTGTACTGGGAGGTAACTGCATGTCTTAATAAATAACCTTATAAAAGTTAAAAGTCAGCATTTACTCTAGTGGTGAAAATAAAATCTTGCTAGTGTAGTGCTGCAGTGTTGTAAGGTTAACTGCATTCTTTCCAATGTGGAGCTAAAATTAGACTGTTAGTTTTATAGTGGCAGAAGAGCTGGGAAATCTGTGGATAACTTTAAGGCATTTTATACAGTCTACAGGCTGCACTAGGTACTGGAGTCAGAGTTTATTCAAGAACTGGCATGTTTTTCTGAAGAATTCCATTTCATGGGTGGCAGATCACATTGCAATACATTGCTTAAGACACTTCACCATCTTGCACTGTGATATGTCAGCATATGGTAGAAAGCTGCATTTCATCACATGAATTGTTGTAATGTTTCCTAAAACATAGCATGAAGGAAAGCTTTGTGACAGCTCACTTACCCATTAAGTGCTAGTATCAGATTTGTAATCAAACACGAAGACAAGAGCAGACAGTAGCATGGTTCATCAAGTAGTATAATTATTTCTGAATACTAGGCACACCTCTGGAATCAGTGAAGTATTTCCCTTTTTCTTTCCTTGACTTTCAATTATGGCTACGGGTATCAAAAGTGACAGCTGATGGAACAAATATTTCTGTTTATGTTGTTTATAGTATTAGTATAATTAGTGGCATCAGTCATAATAAACAGGCACAGCATGCAGCAGTGACACTCCTGCCATTAAGCAACACTAATGCAGAAGCAAAAAGTGCTGTGAAGAGCACTGTATCCAAAGCTGGCTGAAAGCAGTTTCTTAAATCTATGTATGTAAGCAAGATTCTGTAACAGACTGCTTTACTGTATGTAAGTGTCAAATGTTCTGAACAGCTCCGCTATGATTCAACTATATTTTATGACTGTTGCATTTCCTGACAACCATGTTATTTATACTTATTAACATCTATGTACATATATGTGTACCAAAAATGTACATTAGAGAGAGAGAGAGAGAGAGAGAGAGAGGGAGAGAGAGACATATGTCTGTAATATAGCATCCTATACTATAAATAACATCTGCCTTTTTGGGTTGTTTTGGCAATGATTTGTAGTTGTCAGTGCTGGATGAAGACTAGATTTTTCTGTTCTTCCTCAGGTCTTTGAGTAATTATCCCAGAGGTGATCCAGCTTAAGTCAATCCGATTACCTGGGAGACAAAGCAGCTACAAACATCTATACATGTAGCAACACAATACAGCCACACATGAGTATTGGATTAATACTATTTTTTAAGCCTGAGTAGACACAATACAAAAAGGTCAAAAAAAAAAAAAAAAAAGAGAAAAATCAAAAAATAATACTCTCCTCATTTTATAAACCTGTGCCTGCACTCACAAACTATATAGGTGTCAAAGAGAGGATTTCACTTCAGGTTTTCTGAACTTTGCATGCAAGCATACCCTTTCTTGTAATGGGCAAGAAAACTGCATGTCTTTTATGCAACTAGTTTACATTCAATGTGAGATGACACCAACAAAATGTCACAAGAGTTGATAATTCCTTACTGATCTATGTTAAATATCTTGATGAAGAGTTCTATTCAGGCAGATATACAGAAAGCCAAAGTATCATTAATAGCTACATTTTTTGGGTTTTTTTCTGCTCAGGCTTAGGTCAGGATTTGTCTAAACTTTGGAATTCTTCTCAGAAAAGAAATTATTGACTCTAAATTGTCTGGTAGAGGGGGTTGTGATGTAGTAGGGATTTTCATTGTTGCTTCTGAGTTGTACCTGCTCTTCTGTAGGCCACTCAAGTGTTAAGCTAGTGCTTTCTGTCAGCTCTAAAACCATTTAGAAAGACACTGTTTTACAAATAATATTCTCTCACCTAACAACATTTAAAATGATTCTAAGAGGAATTCATGCATGATTAAACTATGGAAAATTAGCCTTCCCTGCCAAAGCTTTGCAGTGCTTAGCTCTGCCACCTTTTGACATGAAGTGTGAAAATACAGAACATGAAATGCTTAGTTAAAAATGGATGTTGTCAGTGTAAAAGTTATTGACAACATCCTATGGGTTAATGACTGCTCATGCATCTGTTGCTCTTTTTGGCAGCTATCAGCAAAATACTAAAAACTTTGAATGAAAATATGCACTGTGTGTTCTTTGACAAAATGTTACCAGCCATAAAGTATCAAGCAATTAAATAAATCTAATCTGCAAGAAAATTTAGATTTTGATTGGACTGGAGACTAGGAGGTTTGGGGATTTTTAGTTTTAGGAAAAAATATGTAGCTGCTTTCTCTTTTGTCCATGCATTCTTTTTGCTTTAGTTCTGGGAAAAAAAAA
>VXBC01009347.1:179781-191091 GCA_013399945.1 Ploceus nigricollis
AATGCTCAGAAAAATTCTTATTGTTATAAAAAACCAAACAATAATACACAGTTACTGCTGGAAAAGAAGAGGAATGCAAACATTTTAAAGATTTAACACAAGGGAACATGTAACTTTGGAGTGCAAATATACCTTTCATTAACTAGTTATCAAAGTAGTGTTTTGTTTTTAGCTTAGAATCTAAAAAGAAGCATAAAAAAATATCTTTAACTTATGTATAAAACAAAAATGCATCGGAATTTTGTTGAGTTTGTATTTTCACCTTGTGTTTCTGTTTACTCTCAANCATCCATAGCTTAGGTCAAAAATGTTACAATGACAATTTTCTTTGAGAGAAGCAGTACACTGAAACGATATAGCATTTGACAAGGTAATGACAAATTACCTTCTCTTTGGGAAGACTGGTGAAGATGCGGATTTAGAAACTGAAACATGTTTTAATAGTTTCTCTCTTAGTTTATGCTTTGACTGAAACTGGTTTTCAGCCCCTCACAGAGACACATCCTTTAAAATGCTTATTGCTGTTGTAAAGACACGAGCATTGGAAAGCAATGAACCAGATCTTCTTCCTGTAAAAGTCACTGGGGATGCTGTCCCTGAGTTCACTGAAAGTAACTTTATCCATCATGAATAGTCATATATGACAATGAACACTGAAACTGGATTGCAACACAAGTTATTTGGCATAATTTTTTAAAGAGTTGCAGCAGCTGAAAGTCCCTACACTCTAAGTTACAACTGAAATTAGTGGGTCAGATAGGGCATGCCAGAAAGCAGCATAACCAGCAGTACTGTTAAAAGTTTTATACAGTAGATTTGAGCTATTTTGTGTCAATTACACATCCCTTTAATGTTTCCATGAACAAAATAAACACCATATGAAAATGCTTTCGAAAAGTTAACCAACATTGCCATGAGCTACAAAAAAAGGCCAGTAGAAGTTTCCTTTCCCACAGTGTAATTAGTAAGTTATTGTACATAATGCATGTGAAAATCCAATGAAAATTTGCCCCTGTGTGTTTATTCAGGATACCAGCTTTGCCATATCTCCTCCAGTCTCTAATGTAAGTCAACCAGATGGGATCACAGAAACTCTATGTATTGGCTTTGATCTTCAGCTAGATTCTGGAATATTTATTGTAAGGAAATGTCCCAGTTTCAATGGAATTAACTCTCTGAGTACAGTTTATTTTGATAAGGTATCTCATTCTAGCAGTACCTTGTGTCATTTTCCTCAATGGGAACAAATCACAGAGAACTACAGTACTCACCTCCTCCTCCTTCAAACACAGAGATACTTCATTTGTCATTGGTCTGAGACATATTTTCAATCAAACACGTTGCAGTACTAAAGCTTATATTTTTCCAAATCCTCTTGCTTGTCAGATATCCAGCTGTGCTGATGTCAGAATTTTCAGAAGCTGTCCATAAGAAAAAGATTATGTTTCAGAAACATCTTTATATGCAAACTAATTGCACTGCTTAAAGAAAAACAAGTGTCTATATTGCCCTTGTCTGTCTCCTCTGTGCTGCATATATATTTCAAACTTTTATCCTGTATCATTAACACATTAAAATTTCTGATATCATTAACAAAGGAAAAAGAGGTAAACATTTTTTAAAAAAGGGCAAAGACACTACTTTTCTTCAAAAATATTTTCACTGGAAATTATTTCTCTTATAAAGACACCATAATATAAATGTGATGATAAATACTTTTAAAATGGAAGATAATTATCAAGGAGGATATGGGAGATCAAAAATTATTAGCAAAAAATGCATTCTTAAGGGCACATACTTGTGATTTTGAAAAGTTTAATGCATTTTTAGTCTTTTCATATCCTTAATTTATTGAAGGACAGATGGCAGATGTCATTTGACTGGGGGATTTGAGGGACTGTAAGGGATGGCATGGTTAAACATGGTTATATGGTATGGTTAATAGTTTTATAAGCAGTACACCAATTACCATATGGAAGATCAGTATGAGAAAATCAGGGAAAAGAAAAAAGACTATAATAAAAACTGATTTTATTTGTCTAGCAGGAAAAAAAAAAAAAAAAGAGATAAATAGAAAAGCAAACCAGATCCAAGAAATCACAGAGGATTGTGAAATGCCTTGAAATAATGAACAAGACATAAAACAATGAGCACATACAATGAACAGTCCAGAAAAATTCATCCAAGGCACACAGACAAAATCATGGATTTTTTCCTCCTCTTTTAATAGCATGGAAAATATTTAGCAGTGGTCATTCAGTGTTGAAAGGAGATCAAAAGCTAATAAAATATCTGACAAATTTCACAGGGCATTTTTCTTATTATTGTTGAAGACAATCTTTTCTCCCTGATCTGGGTCAGAGGCATGGCTAGCTCTTACCACTGTTAAGGGCAGAGCCTGCTGATACCTAAGCTCAAGGTCAGGTTTCAATACAGATTAGCCATATGTAAATCACCTCATCAAAACTGCACAGGGAGCACACCTGAAACTGACAGCAATTAATGCTGCTTCAAAGAAAGCTACAAAATTCAAAGGAAGCTAGAGAGAGAGAGAGAGAGAGATCTAACAGGGTAGAGAAGTCTGTGACTTC
Organism: Ploceus nigricollis; assembly: GCA_013399945.1. Classification (NCBI taxonomy): domain Eukaryota; kingdom Metazoa; phylum Chordata; class Aves; order Passeriformes; family Ploceidae; genus Ploceus; species Ploceus nigricollis. Next base: position 182,373 of record VXBC01009347.1, read on the forward strand.
TGTTGACTCAAAAGCTTCTGTGTGCATCTAAATGTTACCTAATAGAAATGGTAAAGCAGGCTAATCCATTCCTGACAAAGCTGTGCTCCACGTAATGCCAGCTTTTGGAACCCTGTATTGTTGTTTTAGAATAGGCAAAGTGCAGATGTTTGACATTAGAGTTTAAAATCATGACATTCTTTGGGAAAAAATTGGATCGGTAGTGAGTAATTTAACTGAATTTTACAAATGTGATAGCTGTTTTCATTCATGCTTCTATAAAGAGGTCAATGTGGCTCTAGAGTTATTGTCTTCTAATAACATGTAAATTGTAAACCTCAGCCTGAGCAGGTTAAGATGAATCCAACTTAATATACAATGAAATTCTATGTGAAAAGGTGACATAACTCACTGATAAAACTAGCAGTACACATGACCAGATATCTCTCTCAAAGTACAAATTCTGTATTCAGTGCAGAGCTGCAGGCTCACTCTGTATTCTGGAGCAATTAAATTGCTGAAAATGCTTTTTCTCTTGCTGTGCTCCAATAGGAAGATAATGCTGCTTCTAATCATGGATTCACAGAGTAATGGGTCACGAGGAACCTCCAGAGATCATCTGACCTAACTCTTTGTTCATATATGTGATCGGATACAGAGCCTCCAGACCTTGGGGTTCTGACTCATGAATACTTCCAGTGATGTACGTCTTACAGTGTCTCTGAGTACTAGTTCCCTTATTAGATTGATCATGGTAAAAAGTGCTTTCTTTACAGCTCATTGGAATGTATCAAAAAGTCTCAGACTTCTCATTGTCTCTTGTTTAGTGGACTTGTGCAGTTCCAGTTGGAGTCTGGCTTCCTCTTCTCTGGGTTCTCCAACTAGGTAGTAACAGACACCTATCAGGTATCCCAGAAGCCATATTTTCTGCAAGGGGAACCAGCCAAGCTCCCTCAGACTTTGTCTTTGGATCCTGAGGGCACTAACAGGCCTTACTGGCCCTGAACACCTTCATCTGGGGCCCTTGGGATCCCTATCCAAGTGCCCGTGTGTGTACAGGAATGATTGCCTCATCTTTCTCACCTCTCAAATATGCATTCATCTCAGTCTTTCTTGAAGTTTCTCAAGACTGCTGATGAAGTACCTAAGATCCAGAAGAGGTGGAAGTTAATGTAAACGTGGGAAAAATAGGGAGAACAATCTCTAACTACTTTCACCTTGGCTGAGAACGCACTATTGGATGGTCTTGGTCTTTGACATAATTTTCTCCCTGACATTTATTTAGGTACTGTCAGTAATCAAACATATATTGAGACAATGGGAAAGGGTGAGGGAGCTATGTGAAAATATTGCTTATCCATACCTGTGACTAAAAGAATCTCTTTTCCAGTTCCATTTGGTTTTACTCCTGCTGCTAGCTACTGATGTGAAACTGATTTACAAAACAGCAGCTGAAATGCACTACAGAGGAAGATTGTAGTGTCTGTTGAAAACCCTCTTCTGTGACAAGAAGTGGAATTGAAATTTATCACACCATAGCTAGTACCAGAGTTGAGTATTTATGATAGGCTGATGATAATTTGGACACTACAACTAGGGCTGATCATTCCTGTTCCTTAGAAAACTGTGTGCTTGTCAGCATGCAGAAAATCAATTTTGCTGTCCATTGATTTCAGTCCTGTCACTTTAAACCAAGTCAATATGGAGGAATTAGAAGGAATTATATAAGTAGAAAAAAAAAAGGCAGAAAATAATTTTTCTTTTAGAAAATTAATAGCTTACAATTATTTTTTGCACAGGCTGAGGAGTAAATATGCAGTAACAAATGAGAGACATTCATATAAATTACAGGACAAGACAGCACAACAATCAGTTCTTCATACCTGATTCTGAAGAAATGGGACCAGTGTAACTACATCCCCATTAAAAAAGCTGCATATTTTTGTTGTTTTATACATTAGACAACTCCACCTGTGCTATTATTTATGTGTAGCTTCGTTAGGTTGTTACACAGCTCTGCTTCAGCAAACAGGCATTTATGTGACTGCCCTGGGGTTTCCAGTACCATCATGCTCCTGAGCTCCTTAGGCTTCTGCCAGCCAGTGAACCCAGGGGCACCTGCTGTGCTTCTGACAGGTCACTGCTTCAAACAGGCAGTTTGTACTTATGCTATTAGGGCATTGCTTCATGCAATAAGATTTAAAAGTCTCTCTATATGTATAGATACAAGTACATATATGTACATGCAGATATCTTCCTGTTCTTTCTTCCTTTTCCCAATACGTACCTCTAAAGCAGCATTGTTGGTGAGGTACCTGGGGCATGATAGGGTGGGAGTGGATGTTATGGAGCAGTAACAATCTTTCCCCTTCTCAGTTGGTACTCTGAAACTTCATTCCTTCCTTTATAATTTCTTTCTCGTTTGTCAAAAATAACCCAGAGCACACGTATAAGTATAAACGTACAGCTGCTCTCTCACAATCAGCTCAAGCTTCTGCTTAAAATAAAATTCAGCTGGATCAAAATTTGCAATAGGAGCATTTACATTTTCAGATAGTGAGTTTAAGAGCATTTAGATAATATTAATTTTCAATGGTGTGCATGCTGGAACATTTCTCTCTTACAAATGAAAGTGGAAATGTGTCAGTATATTGCAAGCTGTCCTACTAGGGTTACAAGCATCAACACAGAAGAGATAAGGAACCACTTGTGAAACAGCTATCTTCTTTTGGATATAGAAAGGGATTTACTTGTAACTAGACAGCAGAAGAGCAAATGGAGGATTAGAGCCCAGTTTTAAAGGTCTGTTCTATTTTCTTTGTCCTTTTTCTGCTCTGTGTCCCATTAAAGTCTCTGATATAAGAATGTGGAGAAACCAGCAGTTACTATGAGACTTTTACACCTAAACATAAACTACCTCATGTCTCTCTGCCTTCCATAGATGTCAAGTCAAGTGGAGTGAAACAGATGTATGCTCATGTAAAATGTAACTTCTGCTTTTGTAACACCTTTCTTAGTTACTTTTGTCTCTTTAATTTTTAAGTTTCTCAGAAAAAAAATCCTGCTGGGAATGTCAGTGCAAGATGGGTAAAGGCTGCTTTCATAGTTACTGTTTTGATGTCTTCTGCTTAGAAGAACTATCACGATTTGTGCTTTTGTTAGAGCACCAAACCTAAAAACACAAAATAAGCCCTTCAACTCCCTCTCCTGCTTCACCATTTAATTCTATATTTGTAAATAAGACTCAGGAAGTGTGATACAATTTGAGAAAATAGTTCCATCTTTCCATCTTTAAATGTTGCTCCCTATTGACAGGCGACATAAAAAGAGTATCACAAGATTAGGAGCTCAGTAAGTTTATCCAGCAGGCTGCTGTGCTCTCTCTTTTAAAAATGAAGCAATATCGTGAACTACTGTGGTTAAAAAAAAAAAAAAAAAAAGGAACAAAATGAAAGCAGGAAGATTCTTTCTGCTCTGAAAAGAATTCACTCAGAAAATTTCACCTGGGGAATAGGAAGCTAAGACAAAGCTTTTCTTTAATAGTTTTAGCTTAAGGAGAGGAGGAGACGTGTCTATATCTACCAGGAAAAATGTAGGACAATATAATAAGAAGATATCTATAATTAGCTCCTTGCTTCTATAAGATCATAGATAACAGTGTAGTTATTTATGCATTTTCAGTGCCCTGGAGGCCTCATTCTACTGTAATTCAGTATATTACACTGTGTGTAAGGGAAGGCAGGTGGGAGTAATAAGGCAGGGAAGGCTCTGTGGGAACACAGAACCTCTTGTCAAACAGATAGATACTCAGGAAGATCCTTAGGTCACATTTTCATAGATTTGCAAAGTTTGCCTTTTTCTTCCCTGACAAAAGAGAAAGACATAAAAATTGTGTAAGATAATCTCTCTTCCTTGGAAAACCTTTACATGATTTTCTGTATAGATACTTACACTCCAGAAAACAGTACCTTTTCTTTCTCCTTCCTACAGGAAGGTAAATATAAAAAAACTTAAATTTAGGAATTTGTGAAAGAAGAATTCATCATGTTTTTTTTTTCATTTAGCCTGTGATTTTCTGTCATTTTTATAAACTCCTAGGTTTTTCAAGCAAAGATCCCAATAAAATTAAGGTACCCATTTACATATCCTAGACTGTAGAGTCACAGTATTAATGAAGAGCAATATGGCATTGATTCCAAATATAAATCAGCCAAAGATTTTTCTGAGTTTTTCATGAGTCAGTAGAGAATTTTGATTGCACAATCTTCATATCCCCAGTTCTGAGGCATGTGGCAGCAGTCACATATTAACTGAACTCACACAGTAACTTCTGGACTACAGCAAGAGAATAAAGATGGAATACTTTACATAATTATGCTCACTAAAAAAATTATATTAATAAGAGACGCAAAAGTTGGAATAGCACTTCAAATGGACACATATCAAGTGTCTACAGTAATGCTATGGAGGAATTTCATTTGACAAATACAAGATAACTCTTTCTGTTTAAAGGCAAAAGTGAACCAGAAGAGCACCTTCTTCCCTCTCCCCATGCTACCTTTCTTTTAGTTTTCCTTATGACCGGAAACATTTTCTTTTTTTAAATATTACCCCAATGCATCTCTAAATTTATCCTCCTTTGAGGATCTGTCTCTACTTATTCCTATTATAACTGTTTACTCTGTTAAAACAGTATTTACATATAAAAATAATCTCATATTCAGAATTATTGCCATTACAAATGTGTATTATTATTCTGTCTTCAAAAGTATCTATTTATGACAGTGGTAGAAGATTATCTATGACTTTAAAAATTAGAGCATTACTGTTAAAAATCTTCATATTGTTTAAATGGTATGTAGTACTTGAGAGAACTCACTACAGTACGGTGAGTGCAGTCCTTTTGTTCAGACACTAGTATTTAAAGACTTTAGACTTTGAAAGGGAGTAGTACTTCAGCATTAGGTTTTAAGGTAAGTGATCTTTAATATCGACCAAATATGACCAAATCTTTTGGATTAAAGAAAAGTGTGCTATTGTGTATGAAAAAACAGGTAGCCTATTTCAAAAATAATATGTGATTTTTATCTTGAAACATAAATGAATTCTTTACCAAGAAGGGACAAAAAAAGTTCTTTATTTTTATATCTATGTAAAAAGAGAATCTAAAGCTAACTCCTAAGGTAGGTAATTTTTTTATTATTTGTGTGCATTTTACTGCTGAACATGGTTGGTTTTGAGCTCTGTCTCAAACATGTAAATGTTGAACTTACTTCAACAGGTACCTTGCAAAGAAATGTGCAACTGGATGCATACATATTTTTCCGTACTGTTGTATAATGAAAATGATGTAATGGAATATATGGTTATATGATGGATTGATCCTGGGTGGGCACCAGGTACACACCAAGCAACTGAGTTAATCTACCTCCTCAGCTGGAGTGGACAGAAAAATACAAAGAAAGGCTTATGGATCAAGATAAGGGCAGGGAGATCATTCACCAATTATCATCATGGGCAGAGCCAACTTGGGGCAATTGATTTACTGCCAGTTGGAATCAGAGTAGGATATGACAAATAAACCCAAATCTTAAAAACACCTTCCCTGGACCCCTCCCCTCTTCCCTGACTCCCTTTCATTTCTTGTTTTGTCTCCCTCCTCCCCCTGGGTGGCACAGGGGTAAAGTGTATGAAGGTTGTAGTCAATTCATCACACATTATCTCTGATGCTCATTTGTCCTCTTCTTCTGCTTCAGTGTGGAGCCCCTCCCACAGGAGGGAGTCCTCCATGAACATCTTCAATATGGGTCGTTCCCACATGCCTGCAGTTCTCCACTATCTGCTCTGTTGTGGGTCCCTTCAGTCACAAGCTGCTCCAGCGTGGATCTCCTGTGGAGTCACAAGGCCTGCCAGCACACCTGCCGCAGCCTGGGCTCCTCTCTCCTCAAGCCCACAACCTCTTCCAAGACCCTATTCCATCACAGGCTTCCCATGAGTCACAGTCTCCTTTGGGCATCCACCTGCTATGTGGGGTCCTCCACAGGCTGCAGGTGGATCCCTGCATCCCTGTGGCCCTCCATGAGAGACAGCACAGCTGCTTCACCATGGGCTGCATCATTGGCTGCAGGGGAATCTCAGCTCCAGTGCCTGGAGCACCTCCTGTCCTTTCTTCTGCACTGACCTGGGTGTCCGCAGAGATGTTTCTGTCGCAAATTCTCACTCCTCTTTTCTCTAGTGGAAATTGTACAGCTATTTTCCCCTTTTCTAAAATACTTTGTCACAGACTAGCTACTTCCATTGCTGATGGGCTTGACCCTGTGGCCAGTCACAGGTTCATCTCAGAGCCAGCTAAGATTGGCTCTGATGTGAGAAGCTTCTAGAAGTCACTCCTGTAGCTAAAAAAAACTCACCACACAAACCTAATTCAGATTATTTCTATAATGTAATTCTTTTAAATAAGTTATTCATAATTGTTAAGGAAACATGATTAATCACATGAACATTTAATTGTAATTGCAGTGAAAGTTTTCTTTTTTTTTTCCCCATGGGGAATAAGATTAGTAGACTTAACAATCACAAAGCAGAATAAGAAAAGAGAAAGTATATGTGAAATATAAACTGCAGTGACCTTGAAAAGTTCTTGCACTTGTCACTACTTCTCAGGGTGCAGAACACTGACAAATAATTATTCATAGAAAGAAAATTCTACTTTTGTTCTTGAGAAAAGTCATCATTCTTTCTAAGATACTGCATTATCTTAGAGAAAACTAGCCCCCAGCTGGAGAACTGCATCCATCTCTGTAGTCCTCAATACAGGAAGGATATGGACCTGTTGGAAATGGTCCAGAGTAGAACCATGAAAACAGTCAAAGTGCTAGAATATGCCTCCTATGAAGGAAGGCTGAGATCACTGGAGTTATTCAGCCTGGAGAAAATAAATATCCACTTTTCACCATGACTTGTAGTGACAAGACAATGCACAATAGCTTTAAATCTACTTTGTAAGAAAGTAGATTTAGATTGAACCTAAGGAAGAAATGTTTTATGATAACACAGAGATACTGTAATATCCCACAACTGGAAGTGTTCAAGACAAGGCTGGAGGTGTCTTCGGGCAACCTAGTCTAGTGAAAGATGTCCATGACCATGGCAGCAAATAGGATTAAATGATTTTTGATGATCCCTTTCAATTCAAACCTTTCTATGACTTTCTATTTGACATACATCTTTCCATGCTGCTGGAAATCTTCAGCTGGTTCTAATTTTCTTAGATAAGTCTACATTTCACATTCTGCTTTGAACTTCATAGTCACTTCTGTGACACTTTTTTTCTGCAATTAGAGTTAGTCTTTCTCTACCCTATTTTAAAACTAAATACATTAAACCCAGAAATTTCATTGAATGCCAAAAACTGCAGTCAGAGAATTTACTGCAAAGAGAAATTAATTTGAAAGCTTAATGTTTTTAGTTTGGACTGTCCAATCTGACCAGAAACCTTTTGGCTTTTGACTGTTTCTTTCATTTACAATAACACACTTCTATCTTGGAAAGACAAACTTTTGTCTTTTTTATTTTTTTTTTTCATGAAAAAGAGTTTTCTGTAAAGAAAATTATTGTCTTCCACAAACTTTTGCTGATGACTTCTGACTCTAGCAATTTCTTCCATGAATAAAGTCTGTCTCTCTTGACCATAACTGAATGCTGTTAACCTCCATCAGCTTTGCCATTTGAACAATAAAATAAAACCATAAATCATATTATGTCTAAAATCAGGTGAAACTGGTGCGTATGGTAGAGTGTCACTACATATTAGCTTGAACACCTCACTAAATGCCATCCTGAATATCAATGTCCATTGGAAACGCATTTTTCATAGTGCAAATAAATCTGAAAGAACTGATGATGATTCTCACTTTAGAGCACATTGATTATGTCTATCTGGTGACACAGTATTGTTTTGTTTGATCTTCTGTCACTGTTTCCATACCTGAAACAACTAGTGCTTCCTAGTTAGGAATTATCTGAAGTCTGAGGAAAGTAGGAAAAATATGTTTTACTTCCATACAGAGTTTGTGGAAATAGCATAACAAATTTCTTGTAAATTACTCTGGCTAAATTATTATACTTGCAGATTCATAGGTTAAAATAAAAAAATTCTGAGTCCAAGAAGACTTATACTCTGGAACTGCAGCTGCATTTTCTGAACAGTTCAGCCTCAATTACACTTGATCCAGCTATCTCGTATATATCTTTTCACATTACTTTTTGAAACTTCCTGCCACTTTCACTTCCTTCTCATTGTGTTCCCTCATACCCAGGCACTCACCAATTCATGCTAATTCTCTTTCTTCTCCATCCTGGCAGTTTTGTAATATCAGAGTGGTGATCAACATCTCAAGTACTGAAAGCATTCTCTTTTGTCCCTGGACATTTTCTTTTCATTCCTGGGTAATATAAACTACTAGTTACAGCAATCCTTCTGTGATTAGTGCCTTTATGTCACAATAGAGTATACTAGTATTCTCATCTCTAAATTTACAAAAAATCTACGTTCTGATGCTCCTTGAAACCCTTGGGGAAAATATTCTTATTTCCCCTTGGATTTTGAAGATGCCTCTTCAGACAGCATAGTTTGCTAGAAAACTGATTTTGTATATAGAAAAAAAGTAGTTATACATCTTCAATTAAACTACAGATCTGTGGCCTTAAGGGAAAAAGATTGGAAAATAAGGCAAGGCAA
>VXBC01009347.1:196145-210130 GCA_013399945.1 Ploceus nigricollis
TATAACTCACAAGACAAAATGGTTCAGGCATTGGTGAGTTATACTGCTACTTTATGAGTGGAATTAAAAAAAATTATAAATTTAATTATAAATTAAAAATAAGATATCAGTCACTCCCACTGGAAATCATAAAACAACAGAAAACATACATATTGCATTTTAATAAAGTTATGAGCTATGGCTATTTTGTTGCTGAGTTTAAATCGTATATTACAATGGAGTACATAATCTATCAGGAGTTTTATGGGTTCTTGTTAGCATCAATTCTGACTACAAAGGTTAGCATCAACTGTTAGCATCAATTCTGANATAGGGAACTCTCCGAGTTTATTAGCTTCCTTTGTAAATCACTCCTTTAGATCTGTTTGCTTGGCAAAGAACATTTGGAAGTGGCATGGATCACTGAAGTATGTCATTAGGATATCTAGTTGCTTAGTAGTTATTCACATCTTTAGATAACCACCAATTATTCAGGATTTAGATTGGCTATGCAGTAACTTCTCCAAATGTTTACTCAGTAAACAGATGATGAATATGCTGATGCCAGAAAACAAAACCAACCAACCAAACAAACAAAATCTCAATATTGTTATCTCAATGTTATTTCCTTTCTATAACCCTTGATAAAAAATTTCTGAACAAATAAGTAGTCTCCTATAGGTTAAAACAAAAAATTGGATGTTCTTAAATCTAACTGCTACTTTCTAAGCTCAATCTAATTATGTGTTCTTTTTCAGGGAGGATCAATAAGACATAATTACAGATTTTNATTAGGTGTATTGCCTGATTTGAAGTAAAATCTCCAATCTTCTGGTGTTCAAAACCTCTAACTTGTAATTTATAACTTCCAACTTTTTAATCTAATATCAATTAGACAAAACATTTTAATATCAAAACTATCTCTGAGAAATATATGTGTATATCTCAGTACTTATATGTGCTTCTATTTATGTAAGCATACATATAATATGCAGATATGTATTTTACATTGTAGAAATTGTATCATTACTAGATATACATTTCTTTGATTGAACTATTGCAATTTTTCTGTCTTAAATGAACATTAATAATTCTGAATACCATAACATTATGATATTAAATAACGTACCATGGTAGTTAGAGTACCTTCCATACAAATTAGTGCTTTCCATATATTTTTTCACTTACTAAAATTGTTTTTGAGTATGAAGCATGAAATAATGAATAAAATATGAAAAATAAAATAATGAAAAAACTTAAAGAAACATCAATCTAAATGAATGCATTTTTTGCTAGTCTAGGGTTACTAAAAAGGCCGTGTAAAATGGTCTATCCTGGTGTTAATTCATACCAGATTTGGATTGGCAACAGTATAAATCCACCAATTAATTTGACTGCATGTGAGAGGAGATGGGAGAAATGTCCACTAGTTAATTGCTCCTTACAAACCCCAAATCACAGTCCTAAGCTGCCAGAATATTCAGCCACTTGCTGGGCAATCTCTGAATCTAACTCCTTTAAAGAAGAATAAATCTAGGAGGGAGGTGCAATGCAATACATGATATCTCTGAGAACTCAGCTAAACTAAAAGAAGGTCATGTCAGAGACAGTCAGTACTAGGGATTTCAGTTTATGTGGGGAGAGGAGGTGCTATACTGAGTATTTTCCTGTGGTAGCCCTGGGTAACAATGAGGCACTCAGCACTTTCCCAAGATAGCTGTCAATGGGCAGGCAAGATCCTGAGACCCTCTGTGAACATTAAGCACCCTAGACTGAAGAATTTTGCAAGAGTTTTTGAGGATCCTTCCTTGCTATTATAAATTCCTACATTTGAAGCACAGATTGCCCTTTGGGAATAGATCATGGACTAAAGTGAGGCTGTTTCAAGAGAGGAACATTTCTGTGAGTTGTCGGCATTCAAGATTAACTTGTGCTTATGTTTTAAAAATTGCAAAATGTGGCACAGCCTTTCTAGAAGAGATAAGAAGATATAGGTTGCTGCACATCTGTATCTAGCGGCCATCACAAGTTAGCTTCTTGAATATATGTTTTAGTCACTGATACATATCAGTTGATTTACTTAAAATATCATGAGCAAAGACTCAGTACAAAGGTATGCCAATATGTTTATACGTCAAATGTGTCCATATGAAAGTATAATTTAATGCCTGTATCCTGACAAGTTACAATTATTTCTTTCAGTACTGTATTGAGAAAAATACTTACAATTATACCTGTCTCTAAAGAGGAAGATCAAATGTAAAGAAATAATAATGTAAAATCATGAGATTGTGCTGTGAAGATAAAAGAAACTAAAAGATTAAAAAAATTAAAATTGAGAAGTTGAAGATGGTCAAGATTTTGTGGGACTCTCAATGTGAATGATCAAAAGCCATATAAAAGCCCTTGAATATTTTTATCATAATTAGACCCAGGCTAGGTACAGTATAATCTGAAATCAGCCTGACTTCAAATAACCATATTAAAGAATGATTGTTTCCGAGATATAATGTGACTAATAGCAAATTTTATGTAATCTTTTCCTTTAAGTTATCCATGCATTATTTAAGAAAATTTATGAGGATCCTTCCAGTTGAAACCAAGGAGCGATGCATTAGTTCCAGAAGTTGAAGTGGAAAACTTCCTTGGAAGGAAACGGTCTTAAGGTGTCACGATCCGCCTTTGCAGGCGGGGTATCGTGTTTGGTTCGTTTCACCGATCCCAAAAGCGCAAAAAGGCAACAACAGTGGGACAGTCAGTTTGATCACAACAAATGCACCTTTATTAGGAGCTAAAACAGTGAATGTGATAGTGGGATGTTAGAAAAAGGAATAAAAGGATAGAGAAAGAGAGAGAGAGAGGTAATGGGGGTTATAGCTACCGACACAGACGGAGTCCTCACTTGGTCCGGACGATGAAGGCTCCATCTACCGCTAGGGAAGTCTTCAAAAGTTCTGGTCGACTTTGGGCATAGTTATAGTCCCGTGGAAGAGAAGGGGGGAAAGCAAAATGATGAAAGTCTATTGAAAATGTTCAGAATGGGGAACATACAGGTTGAAACTAGTGAGGAACATACAGGTCTATTGAAACCATGGAAGGTGAACAAACACAATATAGAATAGGTCTATTATAGCTACTGAAGAGGAACAGGTCAGGTCACAGTTTTTTCCCCCCACTCCCTGTGGTAGGGGTCTCAGTCTCAGTCCTTAGGAGTGGGGGGCTTCAATTTCTGTCTGTCACGGTGGTAGTGAGGTGGATGAGAGGTCAGCAGGAAGAGACCACTGGAGTTACCCCAAAAGTTCACTTGGCTTTAAGGTGACAAAGCTGTATCACAGCAGGCCGCTCCTCGCTGGGTCAGCGCCAGGCACTTGTCAACTTCTTGCCAAGTCCTGGCCAGGCCAAGTTCTCGAGGACAGTGTGTGCGGAATAGCAGACTATCATCTCCACCAAGCCAGAACTGCGGTATCAGGATGGGGGTTTCTCCCGGATCTTGCATCCTGCCTTCGTGGCAATTGTGAGGCAAAGGAAAAATGGGAGAAGGGGTCTCTAGACCGTCTCTTACATAAGGTCTATTTCTAAGCAGTTTTACAAATATGGCTCATATCATTGTCTTCTCTGCTATAATGATCTGAACTAATACATAAATTTTCAAGGCAATATCTTGAATACATATTATCTTCACTCAAAGCTACACTCAAACTCATAACTTGGTTTTGGTAAACAAATGTTAGAAAAACATTTTTAAGACCTTTGTTTGTTCCTGGCCTATACTTGATTTACATTAGTAATTAATACCCTAAAAGATAAAGATCTTTAAAAATATATCCCTATGGCTCATCCAGTCAACAACAACATATATTCAATATAGTATTTTGCTCTGTTATTTCTCTTGATGCAGCATTTGCTCTACGCTTATAAAAATGCACAGTCAAAAATTTTTTTAAAAACTTTCCCACTTTTACAGCTTTTTGAGTTCTCCTAGCCTGCTGGGAAAAAAATAGGGCAATAATGGCATGTTAGCTGGGATATCCAAGCACTAAGTTTGTCATCCTGGAATCTCTTTGCCTTCTTGCTCAACTCCTACTTTCTGATGTGAAGGTCTCCATTTAAATTGCTACTTCTCTGTGTCTATGTACTAATCTCTAAATCATACAGTACTGATGAGGGTCCATTAGAGACCATTTGTCACAAAATATTTAAAATCAAGACTTTAGTATCCTTAGGGGCATTTCATGTTCCAATGTACTAATTGAAAGGTTTTAAGGTTTGTGAGTGTATACTTCGCACATTAAATTGACCCTCCTCTTATGTGGTGTAAGTATTTCCTAAAACAATGTATGATCTCTTTAATGTGTGAAGTATAATATCCCTGGAGGGGAAGAAAAAGAAAATTAAAGATTACAGATTATGATTCATGGATTATACTAAGACTTTGTCCATGCTTCTTTTTACTATTGTAAATCAAATTTTACTGTAGCAGGTAGTAACAGCTTGTGTATGAATTCTGTGTTTCAGTTTAAACACATTGAAAGGGACAGCAATCACATCTATAATAATAAGTTGCTAAAACAGACTACCTCTGCAAGGAGAACATTGCAAGAACAAGGACTTTCATATTGCTGTGCAGAAGTGTGCAGCTTTCTAAGTTTAAAGGAATGAAAACATGTTTTTGTCACACCTCTCAGTGCAAGATGCATTTTGGGGAACATGGCGAGTCATCAAGCAGAGATTCTGTCATTTATGTTACTCTCCTAATAATGCATTGCAGGATCTCTGCCCTGTGCTTGATAATTTGCAGTAAAAGGCACAGAGTCTGGAAAATACAGAGTTAACCAGGGATCATTTTTTTCCTAAATATTTTACATATTGTCCTTTTGAAAGAGTAATCAGTGTTCTTGCAGTAAAATGAAGATTGTCTCTAGCTGAAAACCTGGAGATCATTCAAAAGCAGTGCAAGTAGCTTTCTGGAACACCATTAATAGAAATTTGCCTTTATATAGGTTGCCCCTCAAGCCGCTTGGAATATGTTACATAATTTCAAGGGAAAAAGATAAGTAGCTATGTTTTCCCATAAAAGTCTCATTTATTTTTAGTTGGCTGAGGCATGGAAAAAAGTTAATATTGAAAATACATTTTTTTTTTTGTTCATAATATTTTGAAAGAAATTTCAGTAATCAGAATGGCAGTGCAAATTTGATAATCTGATTTATTACAGTTAGTTTTGAGTCAAAAATATTTCTGATCAAACAATAATGCATTTATCTAAATGCAATGGATAATGCATTTAGAAGATAAAATCTTATACTTCCATTTTACTTTGCAAATTATTGCTTGGTTTTCCCACATTCTCCAATCTATTGCAATTATATTTTAACAACTAATCCACAAGAACAGAGTCATCACATTATTTGTTCAGTTTCTCTGGATTAAAGAAAAAACCTTAAGAGAGAAGACAGGAGTTTAGTGTGAGTCAAACTATAGTCTTAACAGCCTGAGAATTATTTATTTAGTCATGATATCATGATATCATGATATCATGAGTTGTAGTCAACATTTTCCAGTTAAAGAATCTCGTTTATACTTTACACTATTTCTCTGGGTTCTAATGTCAATGGACTATCAGTCTTTTTCAGGAAGAAGTACGGGATGCAGAAGGTAAGATCAGTGCATTTCAGAAATGCAAGTTCTCTGTTGGGGGAGTGCGATACTGGTGGGGTGTCTTCTTCCTCCTCTTTTTGGGATCACTTCACGTTTCCCAACATGGTCTGCTTACTGGGAATTTCTTCAATGGTTCCCAGTTCCACATTATATTCAAATCTGATTGTGAAGGAGACTTATTCTTTTGAATTTTTTCATACATTTAAAGTTGGTTGCACATAGAACCAAGGTTATTCTCCTTTAATAAACCACTAATTACCATCTGTGCCTTGTGCTTATAGGCCTGCTGTTTCTGCTAATATTTCTGAACCTTAGCTTTCAGCTCATGCTTGTATTTTGAGATCTCTGTTACCATGCCCTTTTTCTCTAACAGCCCCAAGATGTGGCGCCTCAGTGAAAAGTTTCAATATAAAAACTTTTATGACAATTCTGTTTCAATTTAGTGTAAATTGACAGTTAATATATCTTGTATTTATAATACATTTATTTCAGAATAATTTTTTTTTATTACAGATTAACACCGGAGAAGAGATTTTACCTTAAGATAAATTGTTGTTACTTTTATGCTGACTGAAATTCAGTTCAGAATCTTATTACACATTTGGCATTTACTGTCTGATTAAGTGTCAATTGCATTTAAGATTGTCCTATTGGTCAGCATATTTTAAAAAACTTTAAACACCAAAACCAAAACCAAACTGAAGAAAATGAAAATACAATTTAAAGCAAAATTATATATATAAAAAAAATTTAAAACCACTTTCTTTTTTTTTTCAGTTGTGAGATCATAGCTCCTGTCAAAACCTTCACCCAGGTCAGGAATGTTTTAGTTCCTTTGAAGCATCAATGTTTCAATATTTCTGTCTTTAACCTAGAAGAAATATGAGAATATATTTCTCAGATTATCCGTTTAAGTGTTTAAAGAAGTACTGTTTTTTTCTGGATAACTTTTCACTGTAGATATCCTATGCAGAACTAAGGATTCAGTCTAACTTGTTTTATGTGCAGTCAGAAGAAAAGCATGAAGAGCAGGTCTCAAAGCATGTGTTAAAAACATAAGAAACCTCACAGCTTTAAAAATGGAAGTGAGACCATTATTTTTGCACTGACTTAAATATCTTTCTACTGATCTATATTAAAATTCTCTTCACTCTTACAGGTGATAATCAGATTCTTTAGCTATTTCCCGTATGTTTGTGTATCATTTCTTTCTGTTTGTAACTCAGTGTGTTTCTTGTCCCTTTACATAATCTTAGCTATCTAAATTTTCACTAGCCTACATGTAATCTTGCCTAGACAATAATTTCACATTAATTCATGCTAATGTATGCATATGCAGAACTGGAATTTAGAGGGATTTGAACTGTTATACTAATTATATGGGACTTGGATCCTAAATCATGAACTGTTCACATTCTGTACTTAGATTATTTGCATACCATGTCTATGTAAATGCTGTGGGTTTAGAGCAGCACAAAAAAGGGCTAAGACTTTTTTTAAATAAGGTGACTTCTTACTTCTTTAAATATAAAAAATTATAATTAATATAATTATTATTCCTGCTTAACCATATGAAAATATTAATGTCACTTAGTGTTAATAATATGGGCTCAGTAGACACATATAATTGCCTTAGTCACAGCTTTTTTCCCCCAAAGGTAATTAAAATTGGCTTGGTTGTAATTTGCTCACAATAGTAAGATTCAACCCGGAGTAGATTAGAAGAGCCCTCTTTTAAATACAACCCAACTGTCACAGACATGAATGAAATTTAAATATAGGCTTCCACATGGTCTCGATATTGTAAGAATGTGTGGTTAATTTATTCTTTGATTGGTGCATGGGATGACCAGTAATTAAAAAATCTTGGCCATATGGCTGAGATTTAAAGTTTATAATATAAGTCAACTTCTAAAGTAAATGAGGAAAGGACTTTTCAGGCTGAATAAAAGTGTCTGTTTAATCTACTCTGTGAAGCTGGAAGCATCAACTACCATTAGCAATTCCTCTTTGTCAGAACTTTTGATGTCTAAAAAGATCCTCTTACCCTTGTAGTGGAACCTGAAAATAAGCACAAAGTCAAAAAATATTTTGTAGAAAATATAATTTACATTAGCAAAACATTTAAAGTTAAAATCTCCCCCTGAATTAGAGCACAAGACTATTAACCATTCTACTGTTTCAATGGAACTACACACATTAAAATTTTAAAATGAAGCTATCATATAGGAATTTTTAAAATTCCATCATAGTTAAGTGCTTTGACACTACTAAAAGGAATTTGCCTTCTAATTTGTCTGGAATGTTCTGCTGGTTTGTGGGAAACCTTAATTTTTCATAGGAGCATGAACTCTAGTATTTTTCAGTGGCTGGATTTCTGTAATTTAGTGTGGTACTCAAATGAGGCAGCATCTGTACAAAAGGCAGAATACACACATTTCACATTTGTTCATTACTTAGTGCTTACCAAAGTCTTGAAGAACAATATTAAATATCTGTTATTTCATAAATTGTTGTCATCAGTAACAAGTCCAATACTATATTTAAGTTTAGCATTCTCAACAAGAAATAAGAAAATAATATATCATACATTCATTAAAATTCTATAAATTCAGACTAACTCATACTTTATCTCTCTTTGATTAATGAACTAGATAATCACATATTTGAGAGGAAAAATTACTCTAAAACTGTGAATAAGGAAATACATATTATGGTCATGCTGAAGAATTTAACCAGGAAAGACAGTTGTAAATGTAGATCCTTCATTTTTTGAATGATAAAAGAAACATAATTTCTTATGATCATAATAATGAAAAGATTTAGGTCAAAAAGACTAGGTATAGCTTAGCCATACAATGAGGAAGGGAATGTATCCATTGTGACTAATCTGTAAAAAGAAATACCAGCAATCATGCAAAGCATTTGACACTATCTCAGACAACATCCTTGTTTCTAAGCTGGAGACACATTGATTTAAGGGGTAGACCAACCATCAGTGGATAAAGCACTGTCTGGATCACCACATTCAAAGAGTTGTGGCCAACAAGCCAATATCCAACTGAAGAGCAGTGACAAGTGATGTTCTTCATCAGTTTAGGGACCAGCACCTTTTAACATCTTTGCTGTCAACATGGACAATGGGATTGAAGGTGCCCTACATAAATTTGCTGGTGACACCAAGCTGTTTAGCACAGTCAGAATGCTGGAGGGCAGTGATGCCATCCAGAGGGACTTTGACAGACTTCTTGAGAGGTGGGCTTGTGTGAAACTCATGAAGTTCATCAAGACCAAGTGCAAAGTCCTGAACCTGGGTTAGGGCAAACCCAAGCACAAATACAGGCTGGGTGGAAAATGGATAGAGAGCTGCCCTGGGAAGGACTTGGGTGTGTTCATGAACAAGAAGCTCCACATCGCCCAGCAATGTGAGCTCACAGGATTGAAAGCCAACTGCATCCTGAGCAGCGTGAAGGGAAAAATGGCCAGCAGGTCGAGGGAGGTGATTCTGCCCTTCTACTCCACTGTTCTTAGACTCCCACCTGGACCCCAGCTCTGGAGACCTCAACGTAAGAAATATATCATTGACCTGTTGGAGTGAGTCCATAGGAGAGCCACTAAGACCACAGGGCTGGATCACCTCTTCTATGAAAATAGGTTAAGACAGCAGATGTTCTTCAGCATGGAGAAGAGAAGGCTTTGTGAAGACCTTATAACAACATTCCAGTACCTTATGAGGGTTTGCAAGAAGGTTGAAGAGGGACTTTTCACAAGGGCAAGTAGTTGTATGACAAAGCAGAGGGGTATTAGGCTGAAGGAGAGGAGGTTTAGATTAGATACTAGGAAGAAATTCTTTACTGTGACAGTGGTGAGGAACTGGAGCAGGTTGACCAGTTTGTGAGCTCCCCTCTCATGAAGGTGCACAAGACTAGGCTGGATGAGACTCTGAGAAACCTAGTCTAGTGGAAGGGAGGTTGAAACAAGATGATCTTCAAAATCGTTCTATGATTTTATGATCTAAAACTTACTGAACTGTTTATCATTAAGGGAAAGAAAAGGGGGAAAGTATTTATACATATACATATCTACTTGTATATGTGTTCCTACTGGTACCTGGCACCTAGGTGATAGATACATACACATACATACCCATATATGTACATATATCTTATATATAAAAACGTATATGGACACATGTAATAAAAATTGCACGTATACTTGTACGTACAGATATACATGGAAGTATGTCTATACGTATGTATTTATTTGCATTGCATATTATGTATGTATAGTTTTGTATGTACACACATTGCCTTAATACTCTTCTTTTTCAGGCTAAGACACTTATTATTTCGTTATTTTACTGTTTAGTGAATAGACTTAATTACTATATGTCTAAGGACTCAGATCTCATTTCCCATAATGCCATAGTTTTCTTTGGTTGGATGTTTTTGGGGTTTGTTGATTTCCTTGTTTTGTTTTGTTCTTGTTGCTTTAAATTCCATTTTGTTTTACAACTATAGCATAACTCTGTTTTGCTTCACAAGCTTTTTGGAAATATCTTTAACTTAACACTTGTTTTGCATTATTGTTTATTGGCATAGACTGTTTGGAAAACCCTTTCTTCTCAGGGTAAAATTGAATAACCAATTAAAAATCCATGCAATATAATCTATTGTTGCAGAGCTTCAAGATGTTGTGTCTTGGGTTTTTACTCTTATTTCACCCTCCAGTCCTTCTTTGTGCAGTCATTCTGATATGGTGACCTATCTATTGTTAACACAAAAGCTTGTTCCTGCCTGCTCCCAGACCATTCTTTGAGAAACACAGCCTTTAACTAATCATTAATATGATCACATTTTCTTCTTTTCAGGTTTTGGATAATAGGTTTAAGGGCATCTGCAATAAACATTAATGGAATATGGCCTGTAAAAGATTACATAAGTACGTGCAAGTTAATATGGTGTTCATATACTGGTGAGACTTGTTTACTTGCTAATTTATTTCTTCATAGTAGGGTATGCACATCATCCACCACAGTTAAGTGTTTAGTGGTTAGGTTAATATCTGTTCACACAGTACATCTTGATTCCAGCCCAGATTTCAACGGATATTACACCCTGAGAGTTCTTATATGGCAAAAAATAAGGTGTTTCAACATTCACATACAATTCTTCTGACTACATGTGTATTTAATAAGCAGGTATCTGGGTCTTAAATTTGGACCTGGTGGAGCCTTCTCTGCATGAAGAAATTTGATATTGAAATTGCAAGAAGTGGGTCTTTATAAAGCTGGTTTTCCACAGCAAATTTTTAAGAGAGCAAACAGACTACACTGCATTTTCCCCAGCATAGGAGTAACTGCAATTCCTTCTGTAGCAAGAATAGATGAAGACATTTACTTTTGAGAAACAAGAGCACCTATGACTGTGAGCTGGCAGTACTCTGAATGTACATTTACCTTGGTGATTAGCTCTTTCCTCTACAATACTGAGGAGAAAAAATAATAGCATCTTCCCAAATATCTGATAACAGTGAAACCTTGCAAACTTCAATCAAAATGCAGATTTTGTGGACTTGGATGTTTTGCTGGCTTCCTTTTCATTGTAACTCCAACTCATGTTGGTTTCTAAAAGCTTTCTTAACTTTCCATAAGCTCTGTAAAAGAAGTTGCATTGGTCACAGACATTAATGTCAATGAATTTCCACAAACCAGCTACTGAGACAGTAACACTGCTAGTGCCAGAAGACACTGATTTTCTCTGCGAGCTCTAGGATCAACATCACCAAAAATATTTGCCAATTAAATGATGTTAAACAAAGCGGCACAGTGCATATTGTTAGGCATCTTGACAACTTTAAAGGCATGT
Source organism: Ploceus nigricollis (assembly GCA_013399945.1). NCBI lineage: Eukaryota > Metazoa > Chordata > Aves > Passeriformes > Ploceidae > Ploceus > Ploceus nigricollis. The sequence goes on from VXBC01009347.1 coordinate 207,650, forward strand.
TAAACTTGTGATAAACTCAAAAGAAAAACAGTAGAAAGTCACTCATTAAATCTCCCTCAAAAACTCATACTTGAAAGACTACAGGTTAAGTTTTCTCTTGTTTATTAAGATGTTTGAAGGGATCATTAAAAATAGGATTTCTCCTAAAGAGAGGGATCAATATCAATATACCAGTTGGTCTGGCATAAGATATAAACTCATTAGACCACAAGTACTTTCTTCCTTTGCACGTGCTTGCTGAGAGAATTATTCACTGTACACGATACCATAGTGACTCCAGAAAATTTAAAATGTCTAAACACTGAAAATTACCAGAGAGTATAACAAGATGGTGTTTTTTTCTATCCTGTCCTTAATGCTTCATGTGTCATTTTTCTTTTCATGAAATGTCCATTGTATATAAAAATTATCTTTGTACATAAATGTAAACAATAGGTATAATCAGAAATTTCTCTTTCAGAAGAAAGAATCAGGATAGATCAACCAGGAATTTCCTACATAAGTAGTTTCTGAATTAAATCAATTTTCCATATAATAATCAAATGTTTATGTATGAAAAATAAGATTTTCATCAATTTGCTGGATGGCACAAGTGCTGCATGTGTACATTGTAAAAAGGTCAAGTTTTCAAATCTCTCTGGTATTCAGCATAGTTTTGCTTTCTCTTTCCCCTATCATCTCCTCACCATCTAAATAGTATTTTTAAAAAAGTAAGAACATTTTACATTTGACAAGACTATCTGTCTCCAACTTGGAACTAGAGCTAGCTAGTTTTTCTGGTTTATTTTCCCAAATAGCTCAGCCTGACACAGCCAGGAAGCAAAGAAATTTTCACATCAAGTGATTAAAGCTTAGAAAAATTGGAAAGAGTAAGAAACAGGATTTTTCATGGAAAGCATTAGGTAATTTTAAGATATATATTAGTGACAGTTCTCTCATATTAAAGTGTTTATTTTGTCTCATATTTTTAAGTTTTTTCTGAACAGTTTTATCAGATGACAGAAAACTTTTGTGTCAGAGAACTATTATTTCTTTTGAAAAGTTTCATGCTCTATATATAGTAATCAAAAGCACAGTTCTTTCTACATTCAATGTTACTTCTAAAGCAAAGATTATGCCAGTGGGCCATATAAACTGAATTTCTTATGGATTTACTGTCAGTGTAACTTCAAAGACTGTTTACTTGCAGGTCATTGGGTGACACTAAGTATCTTTCAAATGGTAGCTAAGAAATATTTTCCTGAGAAACTCCTGCTATTGGCTATTGGAATGCTCTCCCCTGCCAAAAGACACACATATTCCTAGCTACTCACACACCTGCTGCAAAAAGACCATAGTGAAATAGATGAATTAGAGGTGTAAAACTTTTGGGCAGATTCTTTAAGTGATTATCAGTTTAAATTTGAAATTTTACTAAGATTTTCACAGATATTTCTGATATCCCGGGATGAAAAATTATGTTCATGTCTGCTCTGGTTTAGCACACTTGGTTTTTTGTCATACATTCTGCACAGGGGAAATTATTTTATGCTACCTCAGTCTCCATCAAAAAATGCTCATCACTTTAGTTTACAAAGAAAATATGCGTGGATGATACATAGTAATCTGGTTTTATTGACAGGCTGGTGTTCAAGGATTGGAATAGATAATCTTGGCGGTCTTCCCAACATTAATGACTCTATGAATAAGATCAATGAATACTGACTATTGGCCAACATTTTAACCTGCATTATGCATGACCATGATGAAAATTCTTTACAGCTTATGTAAGTTTCCTTTATAGACTTCAAGAATAAATCTTCTTGAGGTCAGACTATACTGTGATACTTCATATTAATTCAGTTTTGGACAGACCCAAGGAACATCATCAAAATAAAAGGCTTTTCCTTTAGTATTTTCAGCAGATTGCTGTTCATTTTTTGCAATGGCAATGAAATTTAATATTCACTTTTATCATGACAAAGGGTAGGTCATGTCTGACCAACCTGGTCTCCTTCTATGACCAGGTAACTCGTCTGGTAGATGCAGGAAAGGCTGTGGATGTTGTCTATTTGGACTTCAGCAAGGCCTTTGACTCTGTCTCCCACAGCTCGCTCCTGGAAAAGCTGCAGCCCACGGCTGGGACAGGAGCACTCTGTGCTGGGCTCAGAACTGGCTGGATGGCCGGGCCCTGAGAGTGGTGGTGAGCGGTGCTGCATCCAGCTGGGACCAGTCACCAGTGGTGTCCCTCAGGGCTGTGTGCTGGGGCCAGGTCTGTTCAATATTTTTATAGATGACATGGATGAGGGCATCGAGTCCTTCATTAGTAAATTTGCAGACGACACTAAGCTGGGAGCGTGTGTTGATCTATTGGAAGGAAGGAGGGCTCTGCAGAGAGACTTAGATCGGTTGGATGGATGGGCAGAGTCCAACAGCATGAAGTTTAATAAGTCTAAGTGCCGAGTTCTGCATTTTGGCCACAAAAATCCCCTACAGCGTTAC
>VXBC01009347.1:210247-221926 GCA_013399945.1 Ploceus nigricollis
ACTTGATGATCTTAGAGGTCTCTTCCAACCTCATTATTCTGTGATTCTGTGATTCTATGTCACTAGCTTTCCTTTAAATAAAAAACATCTTGAGTTTATTTGTGATTGATTAGACTGATTTTCCCTTATCTTCAGGAAGGCCTTGCAGAGAGACCTAAACAAATAAGCGCTGGATAACCACCAACTGTAGGAAGTTTGACAAAAACAAGAGCCAGATTCTGCATCTGAGATGGGGAAATCCTGGATGTATGGACAGACTAAGGAATGAGAGTCTGAAGAGCAGTCTTGCAAAATGGGACCTGGGGGTCCTGGATGATGACAAGCTGAACGTGAGCTAGCAGTGCCCTGGCAGCCAGGAGGGCCAGCCCTGTCCTGGGGGCATCAGGCCCAGCATCACCAGCTGGGCAAGGGAGGGGATTGTCCTGCTGTGCTCTGAGCTGGGGCTGCCTCATCTCGAGTGCTGGGGGCAGTTTGGGGCACCGCAATAAAATAAAGATATAAAGCTATTTGAAAATGTCCAGAAAAGGGGATGAAGGTCTGTAAGGGAAGCCATACAAAGTGCTGAGGGCAATCCTCACCATGGTGCACAGTTTCCTCATGAAGAGAAGAGGGGCTTATGCTGGTGTCTTCTCTTTGGTGAGGGTGATAGGACTGAAGGGAACGGCATAAGAGTGTCAGTGGACGTTTAGGTTGGACATTAGGAAAAAGTTCTGCACTCAAAGGGTGGTTGGGCACTGGAATAGGCTCCCCAGGAAAGTGGTCACATCTCCAACCTGAGACAGTTCAAGGAGTGTTTGTGCAATGCTCTCAGGCACAATGTGTGTTTATTGGGGTGGTCATGGGCAGAGCTAGGAGCTGCACTTCAGTAATCCTTGTAGGCCCCTTCCAGCTCAGAATATTCTATCTTAGAGTTCTCTTCTACAGGAGCAAAAAAAAAAAAAAAAAAAACAAAAAAAAAAAAAACAAAGCAGTAACACAAGGAAGTGAGAACTCATTTCTTAGAGACAATAAGATAACGGTTTAAAGGAATGAAACAATCTCTGCATCTATTTAAAATAATCTGATTATTTTAGATAGTGCTTTAAAATGTAATGTCTGCCATTATCTTTATGTGTCTGTATTGTTTTTACTGACAAGAGATGGACTGTGATGAGAAAAAATTCACCAGTAAATCACAAAATCCTAAAATATTGCCACTTTTATTTAACATACCCATATTTTCTTATTTCACAGCAGTTGTTTTTAAACTGAGATTGAACACCTTACTATTTTTTAAAACAAGCTAAAATAACCACAGGAAATATGTAGATCAAATTTTTTAACTTGTGACAGCATGATACACAGTCTTCAACACTCTCCCAAGGGGAAGTGGAGGGGCAGGTACCAATCTCCTGTAACTTGTCACAGGACTGAAGGAAACAGCATGAAGCTGATTTGGGGGAGGTTTAGGTTGAATATCAGAGTTGGGCACTGACAGTACTCTCAGGCTCATGGTGTGACTCTTGGGGACGGTGCTGTGCAGGGACAGGTGTTGGATTCAATGATCCTTGTGTGTTCCTTTCAACTCAGTACAGTCTGTGACTCTGTGATTTGATTATATGTTCTCTGAATTTTAGCAAAGAATAAACATATTGTACTAAAAGAATTCAGCAGCACCTGGAAACCTCCATGCTTTTTTATTTAAAATTGTTCAGTAAGGCTTTCTGGTTAAATTTCTAGGTTATGTGAAACCTTGAGCAAGAATTGGCTCAGAAACTGCATCAGAGTAGTGTTTTTCCCAGGAGACACAGTTAACAGGCATATCTTTTAGTCTACTTTGCTTTCTTTCCTTGTCATTCTCAGGAAGTAGAAATGGATTGCTCTACCACTATGGTACATTCCACCAATAAACTGCTATTCTTCAACTGACTATTAACACAGATGTTATAAAGCAACTCAGAAGGATGACAGTGGTGATCAAGGTTTTGCCCATTGCCTACCCACTCCCCACACAGAGAAGAGTATAGATAGGGAGTTGGTGCTGGACTCAAAGTCTCACTTTTAACAATTTGCTTCCTGCACTTTTTATCCTATACTAAACCGGGTATTTTTTAAATTCCTTGACCATGTGATTCACCTCATAAGAACAAAAATTATTATTATTAGTGTATTTTCAATGATTTTTTAAGGTACAATGAAATTAGAAACAAAAGTGGGATGAGGGGGATATGTGTTTACATGTGAAGAGTACTTGTTTCCTGTGAGCTGTGGTTTTATGGGGAGAGGTAAAAGAATGAACAGAAGGTAGTAAAATTATGGGATCATTTCCATTAAATTCAATTCAATTGAACAAGACCAAGTGCAGTATCAAAATGTAGCAGAGCTGATTCAGTTTCTTTCAGCTAATGAGTTTAATTTTCTAATAGATTTTGAGGTTATCAGACATGGCCATTTATCTGCTGAGCAGTGCCTGAAATTATTTAAATTTGCCATGTGGAAATAGCCAATACAAAAGGTATACTGTGTATACAGTTTGCCGAAGATCATATGTATGAAACACATTATTAACACATTGAAAGGAATTGTTGTAGAACAAATTGTGGGCATATCCTAAAAATACATAGATAGAATTTTTTTCATCCCTATATGAAATGTGATGAAAGAAGGCATATGAGCTGTGTGAAAATATCCACTCTTATACATCTTGTTGCAAGTCATCTGAGAGCTATGTGTTCCAGCACTTTTGAATTGGAAAAATATATGAGCTGCAACATGCTGTTTATATCACCAGCAAGCTTGAGAGAATAAGTCCCTCTGGGCATCTTTGTTGCAGATCAGAAGGTGTCATTTAATAGCAGAATTTTACCTTCAAATTGAAAATGAGAAGGAAAAAGATGACATCAGTGAGAAAAACAAAGGTAAAAGATGTGGTGTGTACTTCACTGTTCTTCTTACATTACTTTAGCACCCTAAGGCATTAATAAGAAGAGGTTCCTGTTCTGCCTGCTCTGTGCAATTTAGGAAGTGTCCACACAACCTATGGAAGTTTCCAGAAATGAAGCTTCTTTGGGCCTTCTCTCATTCTTTGACTCTCATTGTTTCTCTTTTACTCTTCCTTTGTTAAATATATTTACTTAAAAACCTAATAAATATTGGTTGGGGTTTTTTTAATATCTTCTTACTGACAACAGATTTTAGCAAGAAGAGTAATTACATAGCTGAAATTCTGCTAATCAGTCTTGGAGAATTCTTTGTGGCTTGAACTCCTATGTGCTAAGACAGCAATTAAGTAAAACAGGTCATTTCGGGCTTCAAGAAAGCAAAAGAAGGAAATCCCAAAGAAGTTTCCATTTCACACTGATTTGCATAACTGACTAGGTGGATTCCAGGAATTGCTCTTAGGATTTTTTCCCAAAGGATTTTTTAACTCCAATCTCCTGGAATGAATACTGACTCAGCTTTACTTATTAATTCCTTATTTTCAATAATTTAAATTTGAAATTATTGAAGAAAACAGTGATGTAGGCTCTCTTTAAAATCAATAGAGAGAAATGGGCTTTTCATGTGCTCTGTTCTAGTTAGTGGTCTAAAGTCCATTTATTGGCAATAAAGAGAAACAGGTACTTCAGGACTGCAATTCATTTAATCCTGATGTAGAAATCTGACAAAGATAAATTACTTCCTCAGACTGTGTTACTCTATACTTAGAGTTGTATTACTCTATCCTGACTAAAAAGAGGCACTGCTTTCAGTTGTGGGTATCAAATTCGTAGATTTTGAACTTTAGGAGATATCAAGACCTTTTAGTTTTGTGAATCATAGTAAAATATTCTTCCACTTAACATACTTCCACAAAACATAACATTATAGTTTTTCTTGTTTCATAGAAAGCATTTTCTTCAGTGATATTGCTGTTGGTAGAGAAAAGGATGAAGATTTCATGAGTGCTCTGCAAAACAAGCCATTTTTAAAAATTATTAAATCCTATATATATCTAATAAAAGTCTCACATGGCAAGGGGAGCTCACTAGTGAAGAACCTTTCCCTTCAGCATTATCTCACCATGTTTCTCTCTGTGAAAGTGAGAGAGATTNCTTGCAGATAAAATTCAAATGTAGAAATATAACTGCAGCCTATGATAATTTTTTTCAATGTTCATACTCTGATTTAACTAGCTTTTTTATTTTTTTTCTGCTATCAATTTACCTATCAGAGCAAAGCCTTCATAGTGCCAACTCTTCATAGTACCAATAAAGTACAAAACATGAGCAGTATTTCATAGAGGTAGTGAAGATATACTGCAGTTTTGACTTAAAAGATGACAGCAACACTTTTGTGTAGTCACTTCAAATGACTTTAGTGGTTCCCTGTGAAAATTCAAATTTCAATAAAAATGTATTACTAACTTCAAATTCAATGATGTGTGGATATTTCCAGTATTTTTTAAGGAAAAGAAAATATTGAAGCAGAAGGGTGGCACAGAAGAAAATGAGACAAATTCATTATATAACAACATAGAAAATTTTAGAATTCATCAACACAGAAAATTTGTGATTAATCTTGAAATTCAGATAATTCTTTTCAATGTATTTTATTACAATATTTAAGAATTCAGTGTTAGTTTGTATAATTTGCCTTCCAATTTCTTCAAGGAAATAACACTTCTCAAGTGGTTGGGTGATTTCTGTCTCACAATACTTTTGCTGTCTTCCTCTAAGTCATGGAAATTTTAATATCGCTATTTTATTTAAAGATATTCTTCTCCCTAGTATGCAAATGATTTATTTCTTGAAAAAGGTATCCAGGAATAGCCTGCAGGCTATATATGTTATGTCTAAGATTTTCTGCTTTGACTTTTAGGCTTTTAAAGAGTATTTTCTCATAGACTTAAAATCTGTACTTTTAAATTTCAGCATCTCTTTCCTGTATCCTTGAGTAGTCACAACACATCAAGGTTTTTTTGTGTTTTTAAAAGAGGATGATTACAGCACTATAAAATAATTATATTTATTGAATGTGGTTCCTGAATACACCCACATTGTTTCCAGCTCATTATTTGTAGGATACAAATTTCTCTGTTCCCTCTCCTTAAATATTCCTATTCAATTTCTGTACTTTCTTTTTCCACTGGTTTTGTCTATCAAATTTGCTTTGGCCACTTTGGTAAAATGCTCACTCTGTTGAAGAATTTCATTTCAGAGACAAAATAACAGACTGATGAGCCAGATCAGCTGTTTGTGTGTTTGTTGTGCCATTTCCATCAAAAAGGCCTTCATTAGAGAAGTTCTACTATTTCAGATTTTTAGGCTAAGCCAGTTTGTTTTGACAGACATGGGTTTGTAAGTGATATATAAGCAACACAGATCACAGATTGGAAGACAAAACAGATAAGAAGATAAATCAGATCCTGAGGAACAACTGGGGCATTAACTGTTTCAAATATGGATGTTCAGTTGCTGTCTCATGTTAGAAAACAGTAACAATCAATGCCAGAGAGAACAAAGAATTTTTTTTTCATCAATTACATCTGTCTGTAACAACTTCTATATCTTTGACATGGTTTCCAGTACACACCATTCAAAATTCTTCTCTCTAAGCAGTATTTTTCTAAGTTATTTTCAGCCAGACTAAGGATTTTCAGCCTCAGTTTCTTCTTTGAGAACTGCACTGGAAATGGGAGCACAGTCTCAGCCCAACATAGAGGCTGCTCTACCACACAGCAAGTAGGGCCAGAGCAGACTGCAGCCATCAGACAGGTCCAAGGTCTCACTAAGGGTGTCTGGGGCACAGCCAGACAGTGGCACAGACACCAGGCAAGGCTCTGGGCCTCAAAGCAACTCTCAAGCCCCACGGAAGGCTTTTCACACAGCTCTGTCTCACAACTCCACTGTTCTGAAAGAAGTCTCATCCAAAATTAACAAGGTTCACTGTAACAGAGGTGACCTTAAGTTTAGGTAGTCACACCTGCAGTGTGTGGAGGACGTTGTAGGGGTTATTCATGTAAACAAAGCTCTGACACAGATAATTTTAAAACATTCCAATACTCTTCTCAGGAGCTGCCTGTTTTCTGGAGGCCTCTCCTTTACCCTCCGTGGGGTATACTACATATATATATGTATATACAAACAATGGAAAAAATATTACTTTGATAAATGGAGACAGTAGATTACTAGGGAAAGCTGTATCTGCAAGATGTTTCATGAAAAAAATAAAATAGATTAAAGCATTTGTATATTTTCTTCTTATTTTCCTATAAGCTGCTCAATTTTTCCAGAAGATTAATTTACATAAAAAAAGTTGCAGCCTTTGACAGTCATAATGGTGTTTTCCTATGTCAAATACCAAAATGGCTGGAATAGCAACGGCAGTAGGTTAAAAAGATTGTAAATCAGGGTCACTTTGGTAAGAAATCTGAAGATGTGATTTATGGACAAGATACAGTGAACACCTCAGTTAGATGTCACTTTTCATAAATGCTTCATTGTCACACAGAGTACATTAAGCCTAGACAAAGTTAACAAACAAAATTAAGTAACAAAGTTAACTAAAAAAATTAACAAACTGAAGCATCTTAATTCAAATAAAAGGAATTTTTTTATGTACAGACATTGAGAGAGTATCAGCTGAAAATACATTTCCACACAAGTGATACAAATGAGAGAAGGCATATGTAGGACACACGTACTAAACTTCTCATTAGATGATTTCCACTGTCACAATAAAGTGGAACCAATGGGTATCTGTTGTATTTTGCTGAAGGCATGAAATCTTTGAATATAATAAAACCTCAACCAAGAACGTGTCTTAATGAATGGCCTTTGATGTCATAAGAGGGGGAATTTTAAATGCGTGGTGCAAAGGGTTATTAGGACAAGATTTTAGCACAAGTTCTTAACCATACCTGAGTGGCATTCACAGCATTTACTGGCAATTGACACCATTTTTTCACAGCATTTTTTGCACTGGCATAAGTGTAGATATACTGTTGAGAGCGTTGTGCTAAAATACAGCACATCTAAAAATTTCTAGTTCAGATACATTACTTTCAGGCCTTTCTTCCACATCAGGAAACAAGAATGGGTCTATATCAGCCATAACCACTCTTAGCTGCAGAAGCAGCTTCTGTTTTTATATCCATGAGTGTATATGTACATGTATGAGTCTACATAAAAACATTATAAAAACATTTCCTCAGAAACATATGACAATGATAGTGGTTACACCTTGTCATTTACACACTATGTTGAAGAAAACAGGGCATGATTGAACTGAAAGCACTGTTCATATAAGAAGATAAAATGTCTGTGTGCAGAATGGATGCTTATATTAAATCAGCATTTAAACATCAGGGCTATCAGAGAACCAGCTGAAGGTGTTCATTTGTTGGTTACTGCTGTTTTTGTCAAATCTGTTGTGCCATGATAAACGTTTTAGCATCTACTTAAACAGACTATGCACCACAAACTTCTTCCAAATTATTGTAAATTAAAAACATGGAAAAATACTCCTGAAATAATATATCTTTAGGTCTTGTACATTTGATGCCTAGCTGGGTCCAGATTGATTGCTTACAAAGATTTATTTTAATCTTCATGTCTGCAAATCTTCATTCCTCATCCATGCAATTAGAAAGAAAAAGAATATCTGTATTACAATAAATTCTTTACTGTCAAGTATAGTTACAACCCCAGAAGTTAACTGCTTTTCTGGAAGCAAACTACCTTCCTCTGGATCTATCCAGCATGTACCAAAGCCAGGCAATGATCTGATCAATTGAGAAGTTAGGTCAGCAAGAGTATTTCTTTGCCACTATTCATCTTATGCAGCTGTTTACTATCCCACAAGCACGAAGCCCATTGTCAGAATATTTAAGTAGGTTATGCCAATTGCCCCTTAAATTCCAACAAGCATAAATGATGCCCTTTTAAAGAAAAAACTCAAAATATTGGTAGAGTTTGATTCTGTTTTCTGCAATCACAGAAAGACACCAATATACATGAGGTTAAAGCAGGTTTCTCAAAATCAGATTTTTGATGTTTCACTCAATCCTCCACAGCACTGTGTGCCTGTTTCTTCAATAAGTGTTGGAAGAAAGTGAGAAGACTGTGGGGAATGTGCATGTGCAAATGTGTGTTTTTGGGGGAAGGAAAGAAACCATCACCTGTGCATTAGCATAAATAAGCTTAGAAGAAATATGCAACACTCTTCTCGAAACATGCAACACTCTTCTCTCACTCCTGCCAGCATGGGGCTAGGAGCTGCCACTCAGGAGAGGCAGGAAGAAGCTCAAGCTGCTGACGGGTTAGAACAACTCGCAGCAATGATGAGCTTTTGTTGTCTTCAAGGAACTACTGTGGGCTTCTGACTTTTGCAAAGGAGTCAATAAATTGCAGCCACCCACCAAGGAATATTTGAAGTAAAGAGTATTTGAATTAACTAAATTTAATTTTGTTTTAATATGCTAGGGTTGAAGAAGAATAGTGTGGTAACAGGGAAGCTTTAAAGTTGCAGAAATACAACTGAACTGTGGTGATTGATCTTAGATGAGGTGTTTTATTATGTTGACTTTCATGTACCTCAAACCATAACCGCTTTTCAGTATTATTTGGACATATTCTAATTGCAGTAGATTTTTTTAAAGATTAAAAAATTCAGAAGTCAGATCATTACACTCCTAGATAATCAAAGTTAGACTTAATTTTGGTGCAGCATATGAATTCATGATTCTAAAATATCATTACAATGTAGATGACATACTCTGCTATTCCAAGTGAAGCCATATGCAATGTAGACATATTGTAAAACTCCCAATATTCTATCTTCAAATATAATTTTGATGTTTGAACTACAAAGTACTTTGCATTTAAATTAAATGTTATTGCACAGGGACACAACATGGTCCGTCTGGGTCCCTCCCAACTCAGACTTATCTGAGATTCCGTGAAAATTTCTGGTTTATCCTGGTAGAACTATTAAGGTTATGTTAGAAAACAGCATATATCCATGAGAAAACAGGAGCGCAAAGAAAAAAAAAATAGGAAACCCACATAATATCACCTCCACCCGTAAAAATGATCCCAGAGACACTAAGGGTTGGGGATAGGGTGTGTTGGTACGCAGGATAACACCTCCAGCATTCACTAGGCACCTCCCTAGGAAGTCCCAGGGAGTGTCAGCTCCTGGACCAGGTTACTTCCAACACTGTGAGGCTGGGGTGCTCTCCAGATCTCCCCACAAACTGAGACATCACTACCCATGTGTGGGAGGTAGTTCATGGGATGCAGGAGCACAAGGCTTATGGGGATGTGCAGTGGAAGAACCAGAGGAAGGAGACTTGGGGATCAGTGTGATCTAAGGCACAGAAAGCATAGGAAAAGAGGCTTCAAAGGTGATACAAAGGGCCAGAAAGGTGTGAACAGAAGATGGCCAGGGCATTCATGGGGTCATGCCCAGCACCTACCCCATGTGATCCAACTCTATCTTCTCTCTGATCTCCATTTCTATTTTCTGGACAAGGAGCTCTGTCTCATGTGGCTGTGGGAAGGGACTGTGGGTCAGGGTCCATGTGTCCATGGTGGCAGCCCTGAAGCCATCACAGCTTCATGTGCCATTCTGTGATCACCAGAAAATGTGTAGCCTGACCTGACAGGAAGGGACCAAGTACCCCAGGATAGGGTTTGGATATCTCCAAGGAGGAGGCACCTGGAGGGCTTGGCTCCTGAAGGCAGCAGAGTTCCAAGCCTAGAGGAACCCTACCTTCCACTAGAGGTACTATGGAGGTGCAGGTCATGTGAGAGACTTGCCAGTGAGTGTGTGGGCATGCATGCATGCATGCATGTGTGTGTGCATGCAAGGGTGTGAGAGAGAGACAGAAGGATCCAGGGGAAGTCTCCTAACAGACCTCACGTTGAAGCACCAGTGCCAGGAGGTTCACATTTTTTGTGTGTGTTTGTAAATGGAATTCTATACCTGTGTACAAGGGTACATATGTGTCCTTGGTGTTTGCATGTCCAGGAAGCAGCCACTGGGGGAACTGAAACCCAGGGGAGGCAACAGGACAGAGCATGGCTGAGCCCTGCTGCTGGAGGGATCACCTTGTGGTTTTATGTACATATATGTATTCCCACTAAACAGCCTTCATCTTGACCAGCCAGAGAGGGAAATGGCACAATGACATAAGTACTATTTCTGTATGTCTGCAAGAGTGCTATGGCTTCTGTCGGTGCTGATCAGTGTATGTGCATAAATATGTATTGTAGGTGTGTGTTTTTGTATGTGCTTAGAATTGGCATAGAACTGGTATAGAATGCATAGAATTGGCATGTCCTACAAAAACCACAGGCACGTAAAATCTACTGGTAGACCGTTACATCTGGAATCTACATAAAAGTGATATGACTGACCAATGTTTTGCATTTTCATTTGTTTAGTTACATCAGATTTTAGGTGGCCAAATTCCTTGACTACCACAAGCCTCACAGTATGTCCAGTTCCACATGTGCCACTGTGGCCGTACATAGAACAGAAAATGCAGCTGCATTTAGGAACTTCACATGCAAATGAGATGGTCATATTCTAATGTCATGTTGAGACAAAGCAAGGGTATGCCCTTAACTCTTTGAAAGGCTGTGAAATTCATAAAAATAGGATTTGTCTGTATGTTGTAGATGGAAAGAATCACACACTCCTGACACTCAGAGAGTAAGGATGCACAGAACACTCTGAGACATACATAAAACAGTGCTACATTAACCTTACAGCAGAATCTTTCTTTCAAGAGTGTCACAGGTTACTTGATTTTATAATACAGTGGGGGGAAAAATCACTAAAAAGAGTCCCAAGGGACCCCAAATCTTCGTTTTTAAAAAGGCTGATTTTTTTTTTTAATACCCTGTTTGGTGAAGAAGGAATAGAATTAGAGAAATGAAGGAAATAGCATACTCTAAAATACATTTCGTCTTCGTGAAAGCATTGAATAGAAGAACAGCACTGGATATCTGGAGGGCAACCTTTGGCATATTCAGGACATGGGTTCGGAGACTCTCTTAGGAAACAGTCCTTAACAAAAGGGTCCAGGAAGACTGGACATATTTAAGAAAGAAAGCATGAAGGAGCAGAACATTCCCATGTACCAAAAGACAAGCAAGTGGGGTAGAAGGCCATCCAGACTGAACAGGGAGCTTTAACAGGAGCTCAGGGGAAAAAGAGGGGGTATGACCTTGGAAAGAGAAGCAGACAACTCAGGAAGAGTACAAAGATGTTGTTACGTCATGTAGAAAGATTAGGTGAAATCTAAGCAAGAACTCAATCTGGCCACTTTTGTAAAAGACAATAAAAAGTGTTTTCATAAATACATNAGTGATCACACAGAACATACAGGACAACCAAGGGTTCAGACCCAGCCAGAATGGGCTTAGGAAAGGCAGGTCCAGCCTTACCAATCTGAGCTCCTTGTATGACCAGCTGACCTGCTGGGTGGATGAGGGGAAGGCTCTGTCTACCTGTACTTCAGCAAGGCCTTTGACTGTGTCCCACAGCGCTCTCCTGGAAAAGCTGGCAGCCCAGAGCTTGGACAGGTGCACCCTTCACTGGGTTGAGCACTGGCCGGATGGCCGGGCCCAGAGAGTGGTGAATGGTGCTGCATCCAGCTGGTGGCTGCTCACTGGTGGTGTCCCCCAGGGATCAGTGCTGGGCCCAGTC
>VXBC01009347.1:248803-258842 GCA_013399945.1 Ploceus nigricollis
TAAAAGAAACACAAAAAAAAAAAAAAAAAAGACCCAGCAAACCAAAACACACTCCAGCAAAATCTTATAACCCAAATATGTTTTTATTGTAGAAAAGTATGTGCTTTCAGTGATGGCTGCTCCTTTTTTCTAGAGCAATTCACAAGTGGCTTGTTACAGCTGTCCTCAATAAAGAGTGACAGTTATTACCTACCAAAGTGACATATATCCAGCCCACAGTTTTACATAAAGTTAGTATTCATTGTCAAAATATTGCGCCACACCTTTTTCTGGTTAATTTTGTTTGCTTTCTTGTTTGTTTGTATGTTTGTTTTTCTGAAGGTGCTTTCACAGGTAACATTAGAAGGGCTTTTTAGGCTTGTGGGTTTTGTCCTCTCTTAATGTACATCTATTTTAGTAATTTGTACTCAAGAAAACTATGAGATGTACTATACTTGATTTATTACATTTATTCAAGAGATAGAAAGCTCTCCAGACAGGGCAAATTTGAAAAATTGACACTTAGTCTGTGCTGGGTTAGTATCAGTGGCAGTCACTTAGAGATATATATACGTTTAGTAAAATGTGCACTGACACAATAGAGTTAAGAGAAACAGGGGAGCTCAAAAAATAGAACGTTTTCCTTTTATCTGAGCATTAGAGTATAAAGAGGACACAAATTTTTATATACAAAGAAGCTAGACAAGAAACGTTTCACATGTTTACTAAGAAAGAGACTTACACACTTCGATTTCAAATCTAGTCCATGTTCCTCTTTCAATATTATTTCTTGTGTTTCAGGGAAATGCAACTATGACAACTAAGAATCCCACTGCCATAAATACTATTCATAGGTAAACATTCCCTGCTCTGATCCATGTATAGCATCAAGAAAAGCATATTTTTTTTTGTGATGAATTTAGGATGCAAATGAACAGGGAAGTCAAATAATGGAGACAATAAAAGCATTGTCTGCATTTTACAGTCAGTAAACCAGAGCAGAAAGATTTGCTGACATTTGTCTACTCTGTATGCAGATGCTACTTCCTATGACATGGGGATTCAGAGTGAAAAAATCTCATAGTAATGTAAAAAAGCTTGTTTCCCAACATAGAGCCAGGGCTTGAAACAGAACAACCATTTAGTTGACTGGGCTTCTATTGAATGTTTAATAATGAGGATTTTGTAACAGAGATGCCCTCTAAAACAAAACAGGAACAAAGACTACAGAATTTTCCTCATACACGCTTTCTAACTGCCATCAAAGAGCCGTGATTCAAACCCTGCCAGTCATGGCTGCACTTGAACTAATGACTTAGCAATGAAAAGGCTCTACAGTCTATTACTAATCTCCTGATTCATCTGGGCTTTCAACCCTTTTTTAAAGCTATATTTACTGGGATCAGAACAGTTGCCCTTCTTAGAATAGATTTTATGACTACAGCTCACAGTCTAGAGTTCAAGAGTCTTCCATTTAAAAAATAATAAGTCTCTGTAAGGATAGTGTCTCTGTATAGTCACTTTCTGATAGCAGGGCAAAAACTTGCCCATCCTAATAACGGGAGATAATTAAAAATGTCTTTCTCCCATGTTAGGTATCTCACCTTCATGAATGAATGCATAAAGACAAGTGCCTTCTATTTTATCTTATCTCTTTCTTTTTCACATTAATTTATCTTCACAGAAAATAGACAAGTCTAAATAAATTATTTTAAAAAAACAAAACAGCCAAATCAAATATGACCAACTATTTTTATATTACCATGTTAGCTGCTGGAAAAAATGAAAATACTTTAATATGAGAGAAATAAAGACATAGAAGAGAGGGAAAATCAATTTAAATAAATACATTATGTTTAATTATGTCAATAAATTATAATTATTGGATATCACAAATTTTAGAAAGTTAGAGACCATTTCATAGGATATATGGAATGTATTTTTCCATTGTCTGCCTTCTGCAGTTCAGAACTATTATTTATTCTCTCTAAGTATTTGAAATTGAGAATCAGTGTTACATCCAGATTTTAAATATCCTTCTTATATCATGATTTTCCTGTCTGTTTTGAAGGTCATGCTGTACCTTTTCAAGTTTATAGATATGTACCAGTGTAGTGCATGTGCACAAAGCACATTTCTGATTTCTGCTGCTGAAATTCAGCACTGAACCTGGAGTGGACTAGAGCACAGGTGCAGGGGTCATTCACATATCTTCAGACGTATTTCCACAGTAGAGAAGCAGTGAACAGAAGCAGTTTTGCAGCACTGTGCTTCACACAGCACATGCCAGATGTAGATTGTTGTGCTGATGCAGAAAGATGAATGAATTCTAGTCCCTAATAGTTATAATGGAGAATATGCTGTCGTGCTGAAAAGTTCCATGCAGAGGAAAAATAACATTGCCTACTCACTTGGCATGAGCCTGCCCCTGCATCTAGACATATACAATTCTTTTCTAGGCATGGAGTACACTGTAGTCTCAGCTCAGATAACAGCAGTTTTGTATTATACTAACATGCTGGATTTCATTTGTATGATCTTTTCCATGGTCATAACTCATATCTATCCTTGTATAAGTTTGACAGACACCTAGGAAAAAGCTGCACAGTTGCTAAGTGCTATCACAGCACTTGATCTTCTCTTCTCTTAAGTATACTAGCATATTGTGTTGGAGCACTGCTCCTTTTTGGGTTGGAGAAAGTTGCTGAAATCCAGGGAAAAAATTTTGTTTGCATTGGTGTTTCCCAGTCTTTTCAGCAACACAGGTACTTGCTGTATTTTAGGTTGTTGTGTGCATTATGCAAGTATTTCCTGGGCATATATGAGGTTTCTTTTTGTGTCTGGGGAAGTATAGCATGTATGTGTATTCTTTTGTGTAGGACTCTTCTTCAGTTTTCTGTGGGAGATTTTACCTGTTCTTCATGTTCAATAATGAAAGAGGAACAGGAGAATAAGCAGAACACTTCATTCATTTATATCTTTACCACTGATGTATCATCCTGGGTCTTAATGGAGCCTATGTTCCATCTTGGTAAAATGGATAAGATTTAAAGCCCTTTTAAATCCTGCTCAGAGCTTCTTTGTTCAGATGGAAAGGGATAATAGATAAATAACAGCTAGAATTAACTATGCTGTAAAGATATACTGTCTAGGAAAATCTGCAGAAAGTGAGTTATTGTTTTGACTGAACCTCTAAGTGGTTTAAAAATGTGTTTTCTAAAAATATCTGTTGGTATAAGTAAAGATTACTGTATCTTTTTTTTTTTCCTGACTTATTTTCAGCCTCAGGATATTTTAGCCATTTATAAAGCAGGTTACATCTCTAAGTTTTATTTATGAGCACCTATTCAGCTAGAAAAAAAATCTATTTGCAACTGCCATTCCTCCAAGAGTCACAACATAAGTTCAAGTGCATGAACATTACCATGTCAGGAATACAGTGACTCCGAAGCAGTTAGAATTTTCTTAGTCTTTGTTCCTAGGATATTTAAAATTGCATTCTGGAACAGGAAGAAGGAAAAGTAAATTATGGTACAGTTTAGTATTTTTCAAATCTTCTGATAATAAGTTATGAAAATTTCTATGGAATAGTGTTTTTAAGACTTTTGTATTCACAGACTGAATGGCGGCTTCTGTTTCTTCAGAAATGGTTGTCACCAGGAGAACTGCCCTCATGTTTTAAGAGATCTGTACTTGAAAATTGTATAAAACCATATGTAAAGAAACTCCCCAAAGACTTTTAAAATACTGAATGCTATTCTAATACACCGTATCACAGTATTGAACTCTTCTGAGGCCTCTACATTATGCTAAACTGCATGAGCACAGTATAATGTACAAAGGTCTTTTGGAAAGAAAGCCTACAACAGAATATTCTAGGAATATTTAGAGCAGGCAGTGTATATGTACCTTATTAGAAGGAGCCAAGGAGTCATAAATGTATCCAGCCACAGAACTACTACTACCTCTTTATTTCAAGTTACAGTTCAAACATTCTGACCTTATTTATTCACACAATTATTTTTAGCCTAACTCTGGAATACAAAAGAGGTATGGGCAGGTATAATTTACTGAGTTGCTCCTCAAGGGGTCTGGGAAGTCAGAAGCCTCATTCCAGATAGCTTCTTCCTTCATTCTCCCGGTCCTTTAAAGCAGCCTAGTTTTACACAGCTGATTTTAGTTTACATTTTAAGGTTCATTTTATAAAACTTCTTTGGTGTTTTTTAGACCTACAACTTTATGATAGCCATAAGTGCCACAAAAGACAGATGTAGCATAACATTTTGATGGAAAGCTTTGCTTGTACCAGGATTAAACTTTTGTTACTGCATTTTGAAAGATATTCATACTTCCATTTCTCTTTAAATTACACCAAGTTCCTTAACAGTTTGATTAGATTAGTAAAACATTCATTAGTATCTTATAAATTATATGCTTTGATTATTTAAATACAGTTGTATGCTTTTCCTCATCAGCAGTATGACTTTACGCTGCAGAGCACTTCTGGTGATTTGTCAGGTAAACTTAGGCAAATAAATCTTTACACAAACTCAGGACAGGCGTACAGGTCTTCTTCAAAATGTTCTAATAATCAAAAGCAGCAGGGAAGAAAAAGGACATATAAAGAAAACACATTGTTCTGTCCCAAATACCCAAAGAGATTCTTTCAAATAAAATGGTTTATTTTGATTGAAAAGCACAAACTGTAACTACACAAGGCCAGACTGTAGAACAAATATTCAAGTGTTTAAAGGTGGTGTGTCCAATTTTATGACGCACTTTTGTGGCACACACAGCGTAAAGCAACACAAGAAAAAACAGCCAATCCTTTAGGGAGAGACTAACTTCTGTCTTGAATCCTGACAAAATTGGATTCTTTGTTCTTTTTATCACCTTCTTTAGCCATACTAAAATTTAAAAAGTAACAAAAAGACCCTGAGCAATAAAAAAAAAGGAATATTCTCATGATATCTTTTCTTAAAGTACTTCCAAAGCTATCCTTAAAAATGCTTCTGCCACTTTTGGAATATTGTATACTTCCAGCAGAAATCCTGGATTTTATGAATGGGGCATCCAATGGCTATCTGTTGCATTCTGAAGCTTGGGGAAAGTTATGTTCTGCTTTAATGATTATATAATTTCTTGAGATTATTTTTATTTCTATTCTGTCCAGCTTTCCTGAATAATCTCAAGTGCATATTATTCTTAATGACTTTGACATACTGAACTCTAAAAAACAAACTGTATCTCCCATACTGCACCAGAGCCATGGGTTGTTATAGCATTATACATGGTGCACAGCCAAGAAGAGGGGCACACGCTGGCAGAACAGGCAGTGTATGCTGAAGAGGAATGGAGGAGCATTAGTGGATCTCCAGCTTTTATATGTCACATAAAATTTATACAACTATATCAAGATAATTTATGCAGATCTGGGCAGATCATTTGCCTTTGGTAATAATATTCATTATAAATTAATTCCTCCTGGTTTTTTTTTTCCCAAATGAGCCAATATTTAATTTAGTGTAAATGTTTCCATTTTATCTTAGTATTGAAATTCATCCCCTAGAATTACCCTTGCCTGCTTTGTGCTATCATCATGATGACACAGTGCAGCATGCTTAACAAGCAGTGAGATCTTTCTTACTACAGCTTTCCCATGCAGCAAGGTGACCACTCATGCTGTTGTCTTGTCAATTATAACAAAATTTTGGGATTCATCTTCTGGAATTAACCCAGCAAGAAACTCATGAAATTCAAATATATAGCCCAGTCCTTTGTTTGTTTGGGCTACTTTTTCATTGTTGTTGCTGTTATTGTTTTGTTGTTAGTTTGTTTTGTGGTTTGGGGTTTGTTGGGTTTGCGTTGGTTTTTTAGGTTTTTTTGCAATTGGGACAAATTGATAAAAGTGAAGGAGACTCTGAACATGTGTCTCCACATGTGTATCCAAATGCATACTCTAAACTCTTCTCAGGACAAAAAGGAATATAAGCATTTTACCTGAACATTGATGATATTACCAATTAGCACTGCGCCAATAAAGTTGCTATTATCAGGTTTCAGAAATAAGTATATTTAAAGGAATGAAAAATGGACTTTTTTTTCCTTTTAACCTATTTTCCCCCATATACTTTACAATTGAATAAACTTTAAAATGTTTTGCTTAGATTCAGTAACATCCAGGAACTGGGAGTGGGGGAGAAGGGGAGGAGTGGACATGGCCTCTGAGAGATTTCATATAAAATTAAAAGAAACCCTCTCAAATTCAAGTGTTTCAAATGTTATAATAGTATTCATTGTAGATCCATTAATGTTATCGCAACATAAACATAAATTATCTGCATTTGTCTAGGCAGCATCTGTTCAAATAAACCTAGAATTCATGTACCAGATAATGACAGCATGGTAAATTAGAAGAATTTAAATAACTTTTTTTTCAGCCAAGGATATTGTAGTGAAAGAAAAGCAATTTTCATCATATTTTTAAGCAAAGAAAAAAAAATCCATAGAGCATAATGTCGCTGAAAATTATTTAATCTTTATAACAGAAGTTTTCAAAATTTTCATCTCTATGACTGAATTCTACTCAGAAAACTATTCAGCAAATGTTGTTGGTTTTAAATAAGTTCTGGCATGTTCATAAAAGAAATGAAAGTGTGTTGTATCAATGGCTTCCAGCTATGAAACAACCCATTGCTTTATCTGAACAATGCTATTGGGGTTCATTGAATTAATTTACTTTACTCCAGAGGACCGCTCACTTGTATGACAACATTGAGAGATTCCAGGCTGCTGACTCATTCGTACAATATTCTACTACTTTATTTGATCTTAAAGCAATATTTGAGGGAAATTCAGCACTGCAATAAAACAGAATGTCTCCAAAAATGTTCACTGATGCTCATAGTCTTTTCTGTTTTCTAGAGCACTGCATATGTTCTCTCCCTGGTCACTCATATTTTCTTGGGGAAACAAAGGATCTTTACATAGTGGAGCAAGAACAATGTCATTTATTCCAAACAGGGGAAATGGAATATGATGCAGTGGTCAGGTACAAATAAATCTCAGCCAATTTTAAACCATTTGCTTTAAGACAGTGTCTTGGGGTGACAGAGGAAGAAGAATCACAGAATCACAGAATTAACTAGGTTAGAAAAGACCTTTGAGATCATCAAGTCCAGCCTATGACCTAACACCTCCTCATCTATTAAACCATGATATTGAGTGCCATGTCCAGTTTTTTTTTAAATACCTCCAGGGACAGTGACTCCACCACCTCCCTGGACAGCCCATTACAATGCCCAGTCAATCTTTCAGTGAAGAATTTTTTCCTAATGTCTAGCCTAAACTTCCCCTGGCAGAGTTTGAGACTGTGTCCCGCCATTCTATCACTATTTGCCTGGGAGAAGAGACCAACCCCCACCTGGCTACACCCTCCTTTCAGGGAGTTTTAGGGAATGAAAAAGTCTCCCCTGAGCTTCCTCTTCTCCAAGCTAAACAACCCCATTTCCCTAAGCTGCTCTTCAAAGGGCTTGTGTTCTAGACCCCTCACCAGCCTTGCTGTCCTTCTCTGGACGCATTCAAGCATCTCAACATCCTTCCAAAATTGGGGGACCCAGCACTGGACACAGCACGCAAGGTGCAGTCCAACCCATGCCGAGTACAGGGGAAAAATGACCTCCCGGGTTCTGCTGGCCACACTGTTCCCAACCCAGGCCAGGATGCTGTTGGCCTTCTTGGCCACCTGGGCACACTGCTGGCTCATGTTCAGAAGGAAAGAATTGTACGGTTGTACAGGGCTGAACTTGCTGCATATTGCTAATTCATTCATCAACTTTATCTGTTGCACAAACCTACACGGTGCGTATAAAATAAAATGCTCTTCACTTCCAGTCCCTTCTCTACTCTTCCCTTTTCCCATACCCCTTGATGAGATATTTTTCCCTTTTCTTAAAAATACCGTGACAGTCTCCCAGCTTTAAAGTTTTACCATGAAATTGGCTTTAACCACTCAGCTGGTGTTCTTGCTTCTGCGGGCTGTGTGTCTTAACAATTTCCAGCACCCTTCTGTTCACAAACTACTTACTGAAAGCTAAGAAAAATGAGCAAGAAATGAATAAAAGAAAAGGAAATAAGTTTACAGTGATGGAAAATAATAATGGCATAGATTATGACTGTGGAAACAGTGTGCTGCTAGAGACATGTGTTTTCAATGTTTTCATCCCGAAGTCAAGTAAATGGGAGAAAAAATGGCACCAACAAATGGCATTACATAACTGAAGCTTAGAAACATAAAGACCTATAAAATAGCCTGAAATTTAGAGTTTCTATTAGAATCTAATTAGGCAATGAAGTAAAAAATATAGATATGCGCAATTTAAATACAACTGAAAACCAACCAAAAAAAACCCCCCAAACCTAAACCAAAATGAATTAAAAAATCCAACCAAAAAACCTCCCAAAACTGAAAAAGGGATTGAGTCACACTAATATAAATACAAAGTCATAAAGATGTTTAAATTTTTGGAAAAATACATTTGTATGAACAGATACACACAGGTACAGAAATATGTTTGTACATAAGTCTATAGAAATATATGTACATTTAGATACATATATCTGCACATCTCTGTGGGGGGGTGTGTGTGTGTCTGTCTGTCTATGTATGCATGAGGAGTGGGTTGACTCTGGGCTGGACGCCAGATACCCACCAAAGCAGCTACATCTTCCCTCTCCGTAGCTGGACAGGGGAGAGAAAATGTAACAAAGGGTTCATTGAGAAAAGACAGAGAGAGATCACTCACCAATACTGTCACGGGCAAAACAGAATCAAATTAGAGCTATGAATTGCATTTATTACTAGCAAAAGCAGAGCAGGATAATGAGAAATAAAATACGACTTTGAAAAGACCTTCCCCCAATCCCTCTCTCCTTCCCAGCTCTACCTCCTGCCCCACTGTGGTGCAGGGAGACAGGGAATAGGGGTTACTGTCCCTTCATCACACGCTGTTTCTCCCACTGCTCAAGGGAAAGGAGTCCTTCTCCTGCTCCCTTATGGGATCCTTCCCGTGGCAGGCAGTTCTCCACAAACTTTTCCAACATCCCACGGGCAACAGTTCTCTCCCAACTGTTCCAGCGTGGGTTATTCTTCCATGAGGCACATGTGTCCTTCCATGTGTCCTTCAGGCACAGCCTGCTCCAGCGTGGGTCCCCAGTGGGGTCACAAGTCCCACCAGGAAACCTGCTCTGGTGTGGGCCCCTCTCTCCCCAGGTCTGCAGGTCCCTGCCAGGAGCCTGCTCCGTCATGGGCCTCCCAGGGCCCGTGACCACGCTGCTCTCAGGCATCTGCCTGTCCCCCTGTGGGTCTCCTGCACGGGCTGCAGGTGGATCTTTGCATCCCTGTGGACCTCCATGGGCTGCAGGAGCACAGCTGCCTCGCCATGGGCTGCACCATGGGCTGTGTGGGAATCTTAACTCTGGCTCAGCCTGGAGCACCTCTGGCTTTCTCCTTTTGCACTGCCCTTGGTGTCTGCAGAGTTGTTCCTCTCACAGATTCTCACTCTGCTATTCTCTGGCTGCAATTACATCTGCATAATAACATTTTTTTTCCTCTTAAATTTATCACAGAGGCATTAACACCATTACTGATGAGTTCCATCTTGGCCAGAAGCACATCTGTCTTGGAACTGGCTGGCAATAATTCTGCTGGACATGGAGGAATCTTCTGACAGCTTCTCCTAGGTGCCACCCCTGTAGCCCCCTCCTATAAAACTTGGCCATGCAAACTATACAGCAGGGTTCTGAATTCACCTGTCAGCAAAAAAGAAAAATTACCACAAGAGTGATAACAACATTATATCTTTACTGTCAATATAATCAATATATACCAGTTGCACGTGACATATAGAGAGACAGCCTTAGTATAATGAAATTAATTTTGATAAGCAGAGCCACAGCAAGTCTGTTCCCATGCAGTGCAACTTCATTAAAGTATCCATGCAGGAAGCAAAAACATAACATTCAGGCAGTGAAACGGAGAGATTGTTCATCCCAAGGTAAG
>VXBC01009347.1:261085-299744 GCA_013399945.1 Ploceus nigricollis
TCAGGAGTACAGATTATTTCCCAAGCTTAGGTAGGAATTTTGCATTTATCTTTTTACTGTTGTGGCAGAGTAGTCGAGAGAAGGCTCTAAGCCAGGCAAAAGAAGTGGGACACAGTGATTGCATGGATGATTATGATTAGATTTATTGCAAATACAATACCTAAATATTGTCAATGCAGTGTCTAAATAACAACTCCATTACAATGGATTGCAGTATAACTAAGTCATAACCCCAAACTGCAGTGAGATCACTTTGCTTTCTAAACTTCTCAGAGAAGTCTAGGTGTGGCTAGGTCCACTTTGTCTCAGATCTGGTCAACAGTCTGTGTCTAAAGGGTTTGGCTAGAAACATACATGTTTGCAGCCTTTGGCCTTGCAAAATTCCAAGCAACAAATTCCAACAATTACCAAGCAACAAAGTCCTTATGTAGCTACTTTAGGATTTTATCAACATATCACAGAATCACAGAATCACAGATTCACTAGGTTGGAAGAGACATACAAGATCATCCAGTCCAACCTGTTCCCTGACACCTCAACTGAACCATGGCATCGAGTGCCACATCCAATCTTTTTTTACACACATATCCTTAGGCAAGCACCAAAGTCAATTGCAAATATCTCTCTTTCTTCATCTCTGGAATACAGTTATTGAGCATACAGACAGTTCTTCCTGCAAAACCCACTTGGTCTTCTTATCTTAGGACAAACCAGATTGCACCATCACAGAGAGCAGAAAGGGAAATGGAGTGTGTGGGGGTCTGTGGAGGTGTGTGTAAGACACACATGAAGACCCAATTATGTTTCACAGTTGTCAACATTAAGTTATTTGAAATTATTTCCTATGATTTTGGATGCAGACATTAGTAGCTACATGACATATTAGTCATATTGTTTCATTTTAGGTAGCCACACAAGGAATAACAGCTTGGACCCAATTATCCTTGTGGTTCCCTTCCAACTCAAGATATCCTATCTTTCTGTGATAGATGATAAACCAATATTTAAGCTGCTAAATCAGACACTCAGGAGTTAGATAACCCAGTTTCAAATTTGCCTTTATCGGTCTCCTACACATACATATTTAATGAGACTCTTTAACTGTAACACCCTTCGCACCAGAGGACTCTTATCTTCAGTGTTTAAGGCAAAGACTACTCACTGTGAAACATCTATTTATATATTTTCTCTGGTTTTATTATTTAGCTCTATGCCTGTCTTATTGAACACTATTATTCAGACTATGTTATAAAAGGCAGAATTATTCATATGTTTTTTGTCTGTGCTAAAAGTTCAACATAATCAGTGATTAGATTTTCTAAAGCATTCCTCTGAGAAGAAGATCTGGTGTAGGCATAAGGAGTCTAAAAGGCTGCTTAGGACACAAAGGAATATGCATTGTTTGTTTTTATCCTACATTCTTACTTCTCACTCCTCCTCACTTGCAATTTTGAAGTACCAGTCTGTCGGAGCTGGCCCTTTGCAAGTTCTTACATTGCAACAATTGATAGCTTAGTAGCCTTCAGTGTAGGAGTAAAAAAGAACCTGTATTTTCTTACAATGTCAAGGTATAGTGGCAAGGTTTTGGAGTACAAGGAAGGAAACTGTCAACAGTGAAGAGATTGGACTGATTGAATTGCTTATTCAATGTGAAATCTTTTAAAGCAGGGACTAGGCAGATTTTCTCATTTTAAGATTTGCATCTAGTTTATTTAGGATATTTTATTCTTTAATATGAGTGTTAACATATATCATTAACCACATATGACAGAGGAAGCCGAGAGGAATAAAAATCTCAAATTCAAAAGTGTTATGAATTAAATTTCTTATCTACAACATAGGGTGGAATTTTTTTCAGAATTTTTAAATCTGTGTAGAACTTTAAATCTGTGCAAATCAGCTTATCTGCTGATCTTTGCAATTTGTTTATATCAGACTCACATATTTCAAATTTTAAATATTGGAAGGTTACAATAAGTGAGAACTGGAAAATACAGCATTCAAGTTCAGTGAGAGATATCAAACAACAGTATTTTAGTAAGGGGACCATTAACATGATTAACACCATTATCATTACAATATGTAATGCTAGTTGAAACTCATATTGTCTGTCTGGTATATTCTTCATTAATACATTAACTAAATATTTTGGAAATTTTTGGTCACTTAAGATAGGGACCACATGCTTCCAAAAAGTCTAAGTTAGTCCCAAAATAGCTTTGATGTTCCAGGAGAAACAAATCCTTTAATATGAGCACACCTGAAGAGTGATGCATTTTATAAGTAAAGCAGGCATTTTTATGGAGCTATCAGTGATAATCAACTGTGTCAAATTTGAACTAAGAGTAAGCTGCAGTTATTAAGACACGAGCTTCTGAAAAGTAATGCTACATAGATCTCACAGCCTTATCACAGAGTGAGTTGTATCACCTTATAATGTGATATAGATGATTCTTGATTGAGTAGAAGCATGTAATTCAATTGACGAGTTCTGCTGACACAAGAGCAGCCTTCAGGTGATTTATGAATGAGAGTAGAGCACTTCATTGAATTACAATCTTGGTATTCAGCTTGGAAAGGGTTTTCAATATACATCATTATCGTCATCCTGGAGAGGAGAGGGGAGAGGAATTTAGGGAAAGGAAGAAAACAGATAATAAAACTTTTTAGTTGGGAACACGTGCAAGGAAATAATTTCAACTTAGATTTTTAAAACAAAGTTTATAATATTTGGATCTATGTAGAAGCTTGAAATTTGGTATCTTTGGACACAATTTTATGTTTCCCCAAATCAAAACACTGGGTGTCTTATGACTTTTCATGATATGTTTCATAATTAACTGACAAGTATTTTTCCATTCAAAAACCAATTAGTCCAAGTTTTCCTTAGCAACTATAATTTAAGACCACCAATGCAATAAACTAATTCTTCCCTGAAAATTCACTGGTTGAATAAAGAGGCAACTGTTCCCATGCAGGAGACTGTTAGTGCATGGAAAAAAACAATCATAATGAAAGCCAATTTTCCTTTTCCAATGTAACTTTTTTTCAGCAGACATGTATTCATGGGCCTGCTACACAGAAGCAAGTGAAGGCTATGCGATTTCATCTCATTTCCCCACTTGTGTATGCATTATTGTCCATGCAGGGTTTAAGGCCCCTGAGTCAGTTGGATCCCGGCCCACCTATGTGCACAGATTTCCTCACAAATGAAGGCCTGTGAAAGTGTCCATGCAGTGAGTCCACGATCTTGCCACTGTGTAAATCAGAACACATCCAACATTCAAGAGAACCCAAGAAGTCAGAGTGGCCCTTGGGTTTAAAAATACAGTGTTAGCCATAGAGAACTGATGCGGTACAGACACTGTGTAAACCCCTCTGAAACTTCCCTAGAACATACCAATTATTTAGTCCTGAATTATTCAGTTGCACACAACTATCAATAAATATTTGATATATTTAATTATCAATGTGGCTCACCAAGTTCTACTCATGTATTATGAATATAATGCAAGAACATGAACAGGTAATAACAGAGTCATTTTGAATAGGCAAGGAACAACAAGTAGAGGTGGTATTGTTTGCCTTACAGAGAAGCAGTCAGGTACCTGTCTTTCACAGGGGTGTTATGTGAGAAAGCTCAGACATAAAAGAGAAACAAGCTGCTAGAAGCAGCTGTGCAAAACAAGAAGTTGCACTGATTCCCTTTCTGAAGTACGATTCCTTCTCAGATTCTTTCAGCATCCAGGGCACGGATTTTCTCCTAGCACATATAATACCAAGTAACTCTGCTGCCACAAGGATGGTGCGCCAACAAATGAGGATCAATTTGAAAAGGTGAAGTTTAGCTTAATTTCGACTTGTTGTTTAGTTACACGTTATCAAGAGAGTTTGTTGTCGCAGGTTTCTGGCTGGGTAATAATTAGCATTGACTCCATGGTTCAGAAGGCAAGATGAACTTTTATTCAAAAGCACGTCTCTCTTGTATAGAGAACATCGTGAACATTAATATCAGTGGTCTAAAAGCAAAAACATTTCACCTGATTGGTACACTGGACTTAGGTCAGTGTGGCAGAACATATCTATAAACAAAAAGGATAAAAGGGAGATAACAAAATGATTTACATTCCTTTCGGACTTTTTCCCAGCCTTAGGCCTGGCAGAAACCTTTCTTCTTTTCTCTCTGACTGAACTGAGAATACCTACAAGTTTGTTTCTTTTTTCATCTATAACAGTTCACATTTTTGTGGTGGTGGTATGTGACAATGAGCAAGTGAGGGCACAGTCTTGAAAACCACTATTAATGTAAAATTCATCATGAATATCATATGAACTCTCTGTCTTATCTCAGCATGAAATCAAACAGGTTGCATTATGACCTGCTCTGTCTGTCAAGACAGAACATACTGCCTAGAAGACTTGCGATTAGAATGAGGAAAACAGTACCATGAGAGCAAAAGGAAATTTATTTTTACTGATTCGGGGCCTGCTGTCACTATTTGTGTAATTTGAGGCATGAACATGAAGATGGGTTCAGCTGACATTAAGACAGCACTGAGAGAACCAGAAAAAGGAAGTGATAAACACTTCTTTTTAAAGAAGATAAAAAAATAAAAATTACAGATATCAGGGGGTAAACCACCACGAGACAAAACCTGAAGAAAATATAATACTACACCTAATGTTCAAAAAAATATATTTTTATAAACTATCAATGGTAGATCAGCAAGATCTGATCATCAGCTATATAACACAGACTGATTTTTACCACTGACTTCATAGTGAATGCAAAAAGGGTTATCAAATTTTAAAGATACACTTACTAAAAAAAAAAAAAATAAGCAGAAGATGGTCATAATAATACAAAGAAGATCTTGAAGAGGTGATATATGCAGCATATTGTCAAAGAAGTTGCTTCAGAAATCACAGAATCTTTGAGTGTCTGAGATGGTGCAGCAGCTCTGGAGATCTGTTAGTCGAACAACTTCTCAGAGCAGGGTTAGCAGCAGCAGGTTACTCAGGACTGTGTCCAGGTGCGTTTGAGTGCCTCCAAAGATGGAGACCACAACTCTCAGGACCAGTGTTTGACAATCCTCTCAGTAAAAACACCTCCACTACCTGATAGCATAGCCCCTTCACCAGAGCACACCTCCCACAGATGCCAAGACTTATGCCTCTGGCTCCAGCAAAAAGTCCCATATATTGCCGCAACTTCTCTCTGCACAGGTACCTTGTCCCTCAAGAGATTGGGTCTCTGATGTAGCAAAGACACAGAGAGTATTTCCTTAGTGTATTAAAGTACTCATCTTTCAGTAACAGCTTTAGCCATAGGCACACATGAGATACCTCAAGACAAAATTATAGCTAATAAATTATTTGTGACATACCCAGAAACCATCATGAAAAGATAAAGTTTACTTCATGTGCTAAAGCATATAATTTGAGATATGTTTTTATATACTATAGGTAGAATCACGGAATTAAAAATAATAGGACAAAAGGACCCTTCCCCCATGTATTGATTTTAGCTGGGGGAATTTAATTTTCTTCACAGTGGCTGGTATGGTGCTGTGTTTTGGATTGTGCTGAACACAGAGTAGATAATATAGAGATGGGTTTGTTATTGCTGAGCAGGGCTTACACACAGGCAAGGCATTTTCTACTTTTCATACTGCCAGTGGGGGTCCATGGGA
The DNA here is from genome assembly GCA_013399945.1 of Ploceus nigricollis. NCBI lineage: Eukaryota > Metazoa > Chordata > Aves > Passeriformes > Ploceidae > Ploceus > Ploceus nigricollis. The sequence continues at coordinate 266,779 of VXBC01009347.1, forward strand.
GGTTGGAGGGGACACAGAAAAGACAAGTGACCCAAACTGACCAAAGGGATATTCCAGATCATACAACATCATGCTCAGTACAAAAGGTGAGGGGAAGAAGGAGGAACAAGTTGCAAATTTAGAGTGATGGCATTTGTCTTCCCAAGTGACTGCTACATGTGGTGGAGCCCTGCTGTCCTAGAGATGGCTGAACAGCTGCCAGCTCACTGGAAGTGGTGAATGAATCCCTTGTTTTGTTTTGTTTCTGTGCACAGCTTCTGATTCCAGTATCAAACTGCCTTTATCTCAACCCGTGACTTTTCTACCTTTTACCCTTCCATTCTCTTCTTGATCCTGCTGGCAAGGCAGTGAGTGAGCAGCTGTATAGGACTTGGTTGCTGCCTGGGATTAAACTGTGACACCTCAGTAAAATCTGTAAGAAATATTAACACTTGAAATAATCTGATGATTTTTTCCTGTGGAATTTTTCTGTAGGAGCTTGGAAAAGGACTGGTCTAACTGCCCAAGACCTCTCATGAAGACAGACAATTTTATTTTTTAATCTCACATTTGTATCTGCTTATTGTTATCTTTCAAGTTAACACGGAGGCAAAATACAATTACAAGTGTGTCCTCTCTGACACATTATAGAGTTTTGTCCATTACAGCTCCAGTCTGCCCTGCCAACAGGACAAATAAATGGCTCACAAGCATTCAAGCCCAGAAGAGTTTGGAGTTGATTTTCTGAAGATTTGTTGTTATAGTTTGATTTTTTGTTTTGGGATTTTTTTTCCTTGTTGATGCAGAATGAGGGAACCTGTGAGCATACAATTCAAAAATGTTATTGAATTTTTAAGGGTCTTTAATCAAACTGATCAGTTTGAATATATTCAGTCAGAAGATTTACCATGTGGAACTGGAGAGACTGAGAAGTCAGCAAAAATTTGTTTTAATTTGAACCCACAGTGGATAGTTAGAGTGATGTGCATTTCATCTTATATACACTACATGTGAGTAAATATCTAATCCCATCTTTCTAACCTTTTTAAACTCAATACTATAAAATAAAATGGAATTGGTAATTGCATTTTCAAAAGTATATCTAGAGGCCACTGACTCATATGGATTTCTTAATTTCTTGTTCTTAACAATAAAATGGGACATGGAGCTTTAAAGCCCAGCAGGGCTGCTGTGTAGTTTAAGGAAGGAAATGAATTCTGAGAGCAGTGAGCTAATAAGATGCCACTTTTCCAACTCTCTTTCCAGTGTTCTTTATAAAAGGGGATATTCTCAGAAGCTCTCTGAAGAAAGAGAAATGAATATTCTAAAGAACATAACCAAAACAACTAAACCTGTGAAATAGATTCTGTGAAACTGTTCTCCTACAGTACTTACCTCTGCCCTATTAGACATCACTAACAGTGCTCTAAGGACAAAGATGCCATTTTTTTTTGTTGTCTGAGAGGTTTGTTTTTTACAGACAGAAACCTTAAGGTGAAGCTGTTAACAAAAAACAGGGCTCTTAACACTAATATCTTCAGTCTCTTCTATTTAATTTTTCATGCTTGGAGGTTCGTCCTATAACTTCTTCCTCCACATTGCCTCTTTAACTCTTGCATAATCCTGCTGCTAAATTCCCTTGTTGCCATTGCAAAAAGTTCCAGTTTGGCAGAGCAGCACATCACCCTGTCTTGGGGGATTTTATGGTAATTAGTCTATTCCCTGATCATCTGCTCTATGCCCAAAAATGGCTGCTGTAGTGTTAAGGTGGGTCTGGGGGCCAGAGGGAGCCTTGGGGCTCTTCAGCAGACTTTTTTGAAAGCCTCATCCCCAGCATCCAGGTGCCATGCAGACTGTGTGTTTTTTTTTTTTTTTTGCTTAGCTTGGGAAAGGAGGCTTTTTCTTTTCCCTGGTATTGGAGAGGCTGCAGCAGCAATCCTTTGGCAGCATTTTTCAAAGTCAACTGGATGGTTTGGTTTTGGTCCAAGATCAGAGAGAATGACCAGTGAGAGGAGGATCAGCTGGGATCAGCCAGAAAGGTGAGGGGCTGCTCCATTTTGGCTGCTCCATTTTGGCCCCAGGCCTCAGGAAAGCCAAGCCAGCGAGAGAAAGGCCATCTGCTTCATCTGCTGTGAAGAGGGGACCAACATCAGAGATTCACCAGGTTCCATCTGGTTTTGTCAGAGCTGCTGTGTGAACCTGTTGGGTTTTTTTCTCCTTGAGACATTTTTTCTCCCCACCATATTGCCAGCCATTGTGGTTTTTTTTCTTTCCCTGGCATGTGGGTGTGTGTGGAGGGGGAATAAGGTCTGATTATTCAATATCTGGCATTTATTTACCCTTTTTTTCCCATGCCATGTGGACACTCAGTTTGTCAATAAATGGTTGTTTTTTCACTTTCATCCACTAGCACTCATTTCTTTTTTTTAGAGGAAACACTCTTTCCAGAGTGTTTTTCTCCTAAACTTGTCTCTAAACCGAGACACACCCTCTCATGGTGTAGAAAGTGAAATCACTGCCTATGAATGCTGATTCTGATAATTTGCTGATCATGTAAATGAGTAGTATTTAAGGAATGTAGTGGAGAATCTTGCTTTGATCCTTGCTTTATTGAAGTTGTATTGGATAGGTGTAGCCAGGTTTTGATAGCACAGGGGCTACAGGGCTGGCGCCTGGGAGCTGTCAGAAGATTCTTCCATGTCTGGCAGAGTAAAACCCTGGTGGCTCCAAGACAGACCCACTCCTACCCAAGGCTGCACCTGCTGGATATGATGGTGTTAATGCCTCTGTGATAACATTTAAGAAGAAAAAAAAGTTATTATGCAGATGTAATTGCATAGATGTAAAAGAGTGAGAATCTGTGAGAGGAACAACTCTGCAGACACCAAGGGCAGTGCAAAAGGAGAAAGCCAGAGGTGCTCCAGGCTGAGCCAGAGTTAAGATTCCCACACAGCCCATGGTACAGCCCATGGTGAGGCAGCTGTGCTCCTGCAGCCCATGGAGGTCCACAGGGATGCAGAGATCCACCTGCAGCCCGTGCAGGAGACCCACAGGGGGACAGGCAGATGCCTGAGAGCAGCGTGGTCACGGGCCCTGGGAGGCCCATGACGGAGCAGGCTCCTGGCAGGGACCTGCAGACCTGGGGAGAGAGGGGCCCACACCAGAGCAGGTTTCCTGGTGGGACTTGTGACCCCACTGGGGACCCACGCTGGAGCAGGCTGTGCCTGAAGGACACATGGAAGGACACATGTGCCTCATGGAAGAATAACCCACGCTGGAACAGTTGGGAGAGAACTGTTGCCCGTGGGATGTTGGAAAAGTTTGTGGAGAACTGCCTGCCACGGGAAGGATCCCATAAGGGAGCAGGAGAAGGACTCCTTTCCCTTGAGCAGTGGGAGAAACAGCGTGTGATGAAGGGACTGTAACCCCTATTCCCTGTCTCCCTGCACCACAGTGGGGCAGGAGGTAGAGCTGGGAAGGAGAGAGGGATTGGGGGAAGGTCTTTTCAAAGTCGTATTTTATTTCTCATTATCCTGCTCTGCTTTTGCTAGTAATAAATGCAATTAATAGCTCTAATTTGATTCTGTTTTGCCCGTGACAGTATTGGTGAGTGATCTCTCTCCGTCTTTTCTCAATGAACCCTTTGTTACATTTTCTCTCCCCTGTCCAGCTATGGAGAGGGAAGATGTAGCTGCTTCGGTGGGTATCTGGCATCCAGCCCACAGTCAACCCACTACGGAAGTCTAGGATCTTATGTTTTAGGACCAGTTTTTCCACTGTCTTTGACATCAACATCTAACTACTTAAAATGAACAGACAGACACAGTTAATGTAAGTCAAATAATCTGATCAAATCTGACACTGCCATGTTTTTATATGACTCTACAGATTTCAAATGTTACTGATGGTAAAACAGAGAGGCACATGTATATGAAGAAAATTCATTCAAGAAATAATTTATAAGAACATGATTTGGTCACCTCAGCTGCAGATGATTTTTCTGATTGCAAAGATCACATTAAAATGAGATTAACAGGTTCACTGGTTGCACAGTTGTATGGAGACCCTAATACTCCTACAATTTTAGCTGTGCTGAGACTAAAATATACAGATGGGCAAGAGATATACAGTCATCCAGAGATCCTGTAGAGGATTATGTCCTAAGGATTACTCCTTCCCTGTAACTTATTCCCAATTACTTTTCCCAGCCAACATCACCAAAAAATAGTGTTTCCCCTACTCACAGTAGGAAATGGTCCAAAATCAATCTTCAGTGATTTAGGATTTTAGTTTTTTGTCTAATCCGAACTATCACATCCTAATGTTTGACATTGCTATACCCAGAAGTTACCTGACACATAATGAAACTGCAGAGCTGTTGAAGAGTTTGCCAAGCTAAAAACTATAGCAGCAGTGTACACCAGTCTACAAAAGGAAAGGATTTGGTTATATGAAAAGAGGATCAATTCTAAAAGAAAACATGGAAGTAATTAATTTTTTTTTTTTAGAATTTGGAGCCATCTTTCATGAAAGGAGAGAAAGTGAACAGAAATAAATATTTTGGTAGTATCTGTTTTTCCCATGCATATTTTCTCTAATATAAGCACTATTTAGTCATTTTGACTAAGTTAAACTGATTACATTAGAATACATTACTTGTTAAATATTACAAGTTAAACTGATTGTGGAATTGCATTCTTGCTTGCTGATGGCTTATATCTTACAGCAGATTTTGTGGGGAGGGTTTTTTGAGCATATACACAATTTCAATGGAACTGAGTTCTGTTTAAAATTTCTTTTACCCATCATTGGTTATTTCTAGTTTATGCAGGTTAGATACTGCATTCACACAAAATTATGGAAATCTACCCATTAGAAAAAGAATACAGAATAATTACTATGAATGATTATATGGGGGAGGATTTTAATTATTAATATTCTTACTAAGAAATAATAAACCTTGCCTTCTGGGGTTTGTCTGAACAAAAAGAAAACAAACTGAAACGGAACCAAACCAAACAAAACAAAAAATATAGGATTAATTATTTAAAGCTATTTCATAAATAAAATGTTAAAAATCAATGTAAATTTAACATATGCTAGCATCACCCAAACAGGACCATTTTCAACACCTTTTCTATAGAACTTACCACATTTTGTTTTACAGGGCAAATTCCTTGTGAGCATTCATAGAGACCAAAGCATTACTTTGCAATATTTTAAAGTGCTTATGGGAATGCCATGTGGAAAAGCCAGAAATGTGTGCCAGGGAACAAATATACATGTCAAAAACCTCAAAATAAAATCATGGCATAGTTCCTCAATGAACATTTTGTGCTTTTTGTGGTTCCTCCAAATTGGCAGGCAAATACTGAGAAGAATGTTATTCTAATCTTATACTCCCCCTCCAGTGCTATCAGGAAAAGTACTGACCTCATGACAGGTATTTCAGAAAACAGTATGTCACAGGCTTTTAGCACAATAGATAAAATATGGGTAGGTACAAAGTCCTTAAAGAATTTTTTACTCCCCATACACACATCCTAATAGGTCTAGCATTTTAAGTTTCCTAGCTTTCTTTTCCTTCCTACACTTCATAACATTTAGATATTATTAACGCGTCACCATAACACATTTAAAGTTGGTGTGTGCCATTTGGAAATTGGTGCAAGATACTACTAGAGAAAAAAAGGGTACAGGAAGAAAGTGCAATGGCACAAACAGTCTTTAGTGAGACATTCTTCAGTACATTTGCAATTAAAAATTTTCTAGGTAGTTGTGATGATTGATCATATCAGAAAGACAAGGGTTGAACTGAAAATTGGTGGAATGGCAAGGCCTAGAGTGCTTGGATTAGTGGAACAAAGTTTACTTGGGGGCCAGCAACTATCTCAGAGGCCAATCTTACATGGTTGATGATTTGCACGATGAGGGGGACTGTACCCTCAGCAGGTTTGCAGATGGTACAAAACCAGGAATAACATCTGATATGCAAAAGTATTTTTCTGCTATTGAGATGGATCTTGACAGGCTGGAGAACTGAGCTGTCAGGAACCTCAAGAAGTTTGACAAGGGTGAGTGTGAAGGCCTGCACCTGGGGAGGAATATCCTTGTTCAGCAGTACATGCTGGTGGCTTCCCAGCTGGAAGGCCCCTTGGCAGAGAAAGACGTGGGGGTCCTGGTGGACCCATATTCAACATGGACCAGCATTGTGCCCCTGGGGCAAAGCAAGCTGATAGCATTCTTGGCTGCATCAGACACATCATTGCCAGCNTCTCTCAGGGGAAAAGAAAAGTGTTCACGCAGCAGCTCAGGAGCTCAGGCAAACAGATGAACCTGGTGAATCTCTGGTGTTGNGTACAAAACCAGGAATAACATCTGATATGCAAAAGTATTTTTCTGCTATTGAGATGGATCTTGACAGGCTGGAGAACTGAGCTGTCAGGAACCTCAAGAAGTTTGACAAGGGTGAGTGTGAAGGCCTGCACCTGGGGAGGAATATCCTTGTTCAGCAGTACATGCTGGTGGCTTCCCAGCTGGAAGGCCCCTTGGCAGAGAAAGACGTGGGGGTCCTGGTGGACCCATATTCAACATGGACCAGCATTGTGCCCCTGGGGCAAAGCAAGCTGATAGCATTCTTGGCTGCATCAGACACATCATTGCCAGCAGGACAAGGCAAGGTCCTTCCTTTTTGTTAAGCGCCGGTGAGGGCATGGGACAACTGGAGCACTGGGTCCTGTTCTACGTTTCTGCCTTGGTTTAGAGAGAAATTTAGGAGAAAAACACTCTGGAATGAGTGTTTCCTCTAAAAAAAAAAGGGGTACCAAGAATCCCTTTCTGCTAATCAGAAATGCATACCAGTGGATGAAAGCAGGGGGGAAAAAAACCCATTTATTGACCATCAGAGTGTCCACACAGAACAGTAAGATGTAAATAAATGCTAGATATTGAACTGTGGGACCTCANACTTCCTACAAGGGGCCATCTTCGTGGCCCCCCCACTACCAAAAACTGGGCTATGCCAAACCAATATATTCAGATAAAAAATGTCTCTTTGAGGTGTGTTTAAAGCTGTTGTCAGATCTAGTTCTTCAGATTTCAAAAGCTACAGTTCTTCCCAGCCCTAGTAGTTTTGTTCTCGCAACTGTATATCACACTTCTAGTTTTTCCAGTGTATGTCTAAAATGATGGGAAGGGGACCAACTGCTCTGCAAGAGATCACTAACCCAAGTGGCAGGTTCTGTGCTAACTGGCTCTCCTATCACAACATCATTCTCACATCTTTAGGTGGCTTTGCCTGTGTGTTATGTATACAAGGATTATTGTTGATAATGCAATTTTCACACAGGTGTGAAAATTATGAAAATTACACCATTACGGTGTTAGCAAGTTAAATAGAAGCTGTGAGGTGATACATTTGAAACCTATATTTGATTTTAAAAAACCCTAGTATAATATTATAAAACTTCTAAATGTCAAAAGAGAGGGGTTCATATAGAGATAGCTGAAATATTCAATTAATCTTTTGCTTATCTCTACAATCTTTCATTCTCTTCCTTAAACAGGAAAGGGAATGTATAACAACAGCCTCTCCAAAACAGACATAGAATGTTATCTCCAATTATCTAGCCAAGAGTATTTTACTTCACAAAAACCCATTTTTAGTTGAAATTATAGTTTGATCCTTAGTGCAAATCAAAGGACAAAGACAAAAAACTGTCAGTGCATACCACAATATTGTAACACACAAAATTTGGCTATACATTTTAGGGCATTCCTACATGAATTTAATTTGCACAGAAATTAGTTACTGGAGGAGATAATGAAATAACAATCCTAGCCACACGATGAAGAAACAGATGCTGTTCTGAACAAAAAAACTACTTAAATCATTGTTCTTGAGGCCTTCTACCTCTGAAACATGAGGTTTTTTTAGCTACTTGTCTCTCTAAAGTATGCAGAATTCCAGCAGGTATTATTCTCAGTACTATTTCTCCAGTACATTTTATGGTACAGTACTTACTTATACTGTAAGTATAGTGCTGACTGCTTAATTCAGCAAAATCTCACAGATTCCTAAAGGAATTTCAGTGAAAAGACCTTAAAGAGACAGGAGTTTAATTAAAGAGTCAGGGAGGGCTTATTGAACTAGATGGTTTTATTAGTTCATTTGTTTTGTTGCTGTTATTTGTTGTTATTTGATTAGGTTGGTTTAAGCTTTAGTCTCAGATTTTCATTGAGTTTTGCTTCTATACCTTGCTAAATTTTCTGAGTTATCTTTTTTAAAAAAATTTATTGGTTAAGTATGTATTTTAGGAATGTTTACTTACTTTTTCTTCTCCATTTTCTTCAGCTGCTGCCTAGTCTGAAAAGTGCTATCATTCAAAAACCATGAAATGACTGTCACTAATAAAAATGAGTAAATTATACGTACATTAAAACACAAAATAGTGCTTCAAATCAGTTACAGAAGTTAATTGAACCAGCTACACTTGTTTATTAGCAATTATGTTGCAGATATATAAATGACAGGATATTGGCCCTGGCAGTCTAGATATGCAATTTCATTTATAAGGAAAGATTAGTTGTTTTTTTATTTTAGTGTAAGGGTTTGATTTAATTTCTGTGTTTACTTTGGTGTTGGTTTAAATCACACTTGATTGAACAAGGTAAATATCCTTTCTGATAGGTATATTTTGTATGAATCCTTCCTTGTGATCTTCATCTGTAAATTTTATATTTTAAAAGGACAGATAAATCTAATTACTAACTCAGGATTATCTCAAAAATTGTTGCTCAATTGAAGTTTCCTAAATGGCTGTTTCTTAACATAATGACCCCATATGATAATATATTATATGTTAAAATTCTGAAGGTTGCGGAGAAAAAAAAAATCAGGGATTTTCTAGATCTGCTCTATTTTGGTTATCTCTAACCTCAGAATTCTATATAAACTATTTCCCTTTCTTACTTGATTCAGATCCTCGTCTGCATAGCATCTAGATCACCCTTGATCTACTTGAAAGCACAGCTGAGAAAGCAACAACAAATCCTTTAACCTTCAGAACGAGTTCTACCCACGATAGATATAAATCTCTCCATTTCCCACCAGCATGCTCTAATCACCATTTTTACACCGCTGTGACCCAGACATTCATCAGCATGCTCGATGAAACTGTTGTCTTTTCAATGAACAATATATAGACTTAACCAGTAAGACCAAGGTTTTGCCATTAAACATTCTGTGGAAGTAATGGGCATAGAGACCAAGGGACTATTCCCTAACAGAATGAATCCTTGGGGGCTTTTTATTGGGGTGCATTGAACTTCTGAAGGGGTGATTTAAAGTCATTACGAATAGCACACGCAGGAGAGACTTACATGTCATTTCTAGAATAAATAAATATCATAACTTTTTCAAATCTTGACTTTTCTTAAATTCTTCCTAATTATAATGGACCTTATGTCTCGGTTCAAAAGAATTCTCTACAACTTGAAGCAATGGCAGCAAAATAAATACTAAAAGGAAGTAGCAAAACAACAAAGTCTTTCAGAGCAATGTGATTAAGGCACACTACTCTCCTAACACACAGCACTAAAGGAAATTTAAAATCTATCCACCTTCGATTTCTTAGTCCAACCAGACATTGCTGGATAGATCAGTGAATTCAACCCTTTGGGTTAAATTGAGCACAGAATTGGCAGATGATCCCAGAATGACACTGGTTGACATAATGAACTAATACCCATCATAATGGTTAGATCTTGGTTGTAATAGGTATTAAAATCTAATGGCTAGGGGCAAGAATAGCCAATAAAAAAGATGTGTCACATTTTATTTTTTTATATGTAGTGTACTCTCTCTTCTATACAGCGTAAGCAGTATTGGAGCTCAGTGGATTTCGAAATTCTTTTTTGCTCTGGAAGAGGACCCTAGGCAAGCTCTTCAGGGGAGGAAGGCTTGTTTCAAGTCAAAGCAACTGTGCTTTGCTACAACAGAAAATATGAGTGACTCATTCTAGAAAAAATATTATCCTCTTTAAGACCAAGAATTTCCCCTGTGCAAAATTCTTCAAGGAAGCTTTGGGCCTTTAACATCTGTCAGATGTCTTTGTCCTTCTGTGCTATTAATGACAGGTTTTTTGGGGCCAGCAAGAGCAGTGAATATTTTTCCATTTCAGATTATTTATTAGAGATCCTCCTCCTCCTTGTCTTTCTAGCCCTCAAATTTCCAAATCAGCTAAATCAGTTTTCTTTTCCATCTCACTCCATTAGCTACTGCTACACTATGTATAACCAGATAAAACATTCTTTAAAATCTTTCACTTGACAACTAAAACTAGTGTCTAAATTGATTGTCAGTGAACAATATAAGAAACACTCCCCCGAAGGACTGTGCTGCTGAAAAGGCCTGGCTACTGACCACCATTCCAGAAACCTTATGTCGGATGCCATCCTTTCCCCTCTATTTCAGCATTCTTTGAGAGCCAACTATTTTTTTCCCAAGTATCTGAAACATGATATTTGACTTTCAGGCACATGTCCCATGTGAGTCCGTGTTAAAGAATGCACTCCTTAAAGATTAGATATTCTCCAATGATAAATATTTCCATGGCTTACTTTCTTTTTTAAAATAGTTTTTCTCTCAGGCAATTAAGTTTATAACTCTAGAAAGAGCCTGGAGGGGAGGAGTTTAAAAAACAAGAAAGAAAAAAAAGAGTGTTATCCTCAATTAAAACATATTCTAAATGTAAACCTTGCTGTGACTATTCTGCTTTTTGTGCCTTAATGGTTTACAAAACCCAAGTGAATTTAAACCTTATAATTAAGTACATCTAGACTAGCCAAAGGCAACAAAACCCCACAGAGTTAAACAATCCCTTATGTCTCAACTATTTTATAAGCATAAATGCTGGGTATTAACTGTGCATACATGTGTTAGAAGCTATATGAGGAACTAATATTTAGTCAGCCTATATATCAAATATTAAAACTGAATCTGATATTGCAAAATAAGCTCTACCAATGCTTCAAAAAGCCCAGCAGATAGTAGCTTTTCTGACTGAAATGGGATCCCCATTTAAAGTGTACTTGGATACAGATATCTGAATGAATATAACATGTGTACATTTTTTTGTTAGACACCATGACATTATAAAGAATGTGTGAAGGTTGGATCTTACAACTTTATATTCCAGATAAATACATTAAAATTTGCTGAGCCTCTGTAGTGGATAATAATGCTGTTGATGACAGTAAAATGAATGGGAAGCAAAGTAGAATGAGTTTGGTTAGGGCACTTATTACTGTCTGGTGAAAGGTTAGCATAATACTCAAAACCTTTATTTAAGCATATAGCAATATTCTTTTTGCTAGGGAGTAAATTCCAGGATAAATGGCCAGTGAATCAATAAATGCTCCAGTTTCTGGCCTGAGAGTTCATTTATCATGAACCATTTATCTCCACACATACTCTCCCATAAAAAAAAGCCTAATTAATTTTCATGTAGACTTCGGGGGTTGTGGTGTTATCAGCACGTGCTAACAAATCAAAACAATGACAGAAAAGCATATCTGTAACTGCACTGAAAGATAGTCAGAAAGGAGTAATTATTTTATGTCTAAACTAACTTTCTGAAATAAACAGGAAGTCCTCAGTAAACAGTACATTTTGAGGAATTATATCAGAAAATATTCAGAACAGCCCTAAAGCAATGAGTGTTGCCACCATCATTGTATGAATATTCAGAAGTGCTTGCACTGCAATCCAGTTAGTCTTCATGGAAGGCTTTACTTAAGACACACCTTAGTTAGAAGATTTAAAATGTTGATTTTTCATTTATTTGATCTAAAACCTAATAAAATATTCACAGAACCAGCAAGGAAGCATGTCCTGTCTATGTGCCTTTTAGCAGGGTTCAAAAGTCAGACTACTAGTAAAAAACTAACAGTGCCTGTAGGAAAAAAACTTTCAGAAATTGGAAAACAGAAGGCACTTGACTATTATATCTGTTTCTACATCACTAGAGAACTGAGACAAAGGACTTCTAGATTAGATTTTTGTGCTCAAATTTGTAATATCTAATGAGGTGTTTAGTAGGCATAATAATTAAAATATTGCATTTGTCAAAACAAAGAACTTTCTGTCAGCTTTCATTATCTGGAGTTGGTTTTAGTACAAAAAATTGCACTTCAGCTTGATGATGTGGTAAGGCTTGGAAAATTAGTAAAATTGTTTGGAAAAGAAAGGTGTTTCTCTGCAGTTCTACTTATGCAATGATAAAGGCTCTTAGAAAACATGGAAAAAACTGACAGTCAGTTCACTCATCATCCTAGAGGCACATCATTGAGAATGCCTGCCTCTTAGAAATGTGTTTTATATTGTAGTCAACATGACATTCTCAGAAGTGTGCTCATTCTGTCCTCCATGCATCCCTCCAGACTATTGCATGCTGTAGTTTTTTTCGTACACCAAATTTCTTCTCCTTTTTTTCCCCCTTTTTTTACTTTTAAAAATTACATAAATGTTCATTTTTCCAGGTTTTAAAACAGAATTTTCTAACAAACATAAAATGTAATGCAGTTTTTCATCTGAGGTCAAGACATGTTTTATCTAATCTACCTATTTTAGGATTATGAAATTCACACAGCTATGTTTATCAGTTAACACATTTTTGTGGGGTCCAACATTTAGTAATATTTGAGATAATGTCATTGTCTTTATCACTGCAAGGTGATTCATTTGTTACACACATTGTACAATCAATGGGCTTTACAAAATTATGATTAGAAGAAAATTATAGTGGTCTTCCTTTAATTTAATTTGCATTCTAGCATAAAGAAATGAGCTGCAGTCACAAAAAAAACTTAGTGTCATACTTTTTTATTCTGAAAGGGTAGCTCTTTCATTAAAAAAACCCTTCGATTCATTATATTATGCCAAGAAGTAGGAAAAAGTTTTATAGAGGGGGAAAAGTCTCTCCAAAGAAATGTTAGTTTCTCAGAAAAAAGTTAGGAAAATTATTAAAATGCCTCAGAGAATCCCATATGTTTTACAATCTCCTTAGAAACATGAAAGAAATACTCTTCACCATGCTGAGGAGGTGGATAGAGGTTGAATGCGTAGCTGCATTGGTTAAATAAACCCAGACTGTAATAATGATGCAAATTTGGAATAAGGAAGCATTCCCAACAAAAAACTTTGTAGAGCTAGTTGATTTTAGTTTTTCTGGTGTAAGGTAAAAAAGAACTTTCAAGTACTTTCACAAATACCTTTGCATACTGTGCATTTCTGTCAAACACTTTATATAGAAACAGTTTTTCAGGGTTTTTTGGACTGAGGAAAACATTTATACTGCTCACAGGTATTATTGCTTATCTATCGATTGCTTATAAATAAGTTTCTCTGATTTAACCTGGTTTAAGAACCTTCGAATACTTGCTTACTGTGCTAGGATGAAAAAATCCACAAGAAACTAACAAACTTTAACACATTATTTCAAATTAGAGGGGGAGTTATGTCTTTAAAAAATCAGTTATTTTATATGGGGATATATGTTTACACAGTCTTACTCAGTTTCACTGTCTCAGTGGAACAGCCCTTTTTAGCAACCTGTGAGATGCAAAGAGTGTGGTTTTCTCTTCAACAATGCAGTGAAGTGTCCTGAGACTTTGGGAGCACTGAGCGCCCGTGCACCATACAGGAGCAAGAAGCAGGCTTTCTTAGCACATAAAGAGGGATGCACTTCAGTAGTTATGCCACTTTTGTCTTCTGAACTACACCACCTCTGTGCAAGCTGTGCCGGGGAGACACACCCACCACAACAGACTGTTGATAAACAACCTGACTTGTCATTTAAATAGCCACATTTCATTTAGCTGCCCAAAAGTTTTCAACTGAGTATATTGGCTTCTACAATTATCCACAACTTATCACCATATACAACCAAGCAAAATTAAATCCATTTCTGAAGTGGCCATATGAAATCCTAGCAGCAGCATGTATTTCTGGATTTTTGTAACACATGCATCGTGAATGGTGAAAAGATGGTGGTAAACCACTACAGTGCTCTACTGCTATTAAACAGTGTCCTCGGAAAACAAGATAATGAAGGTTATCTGTTCTCCTTTCCTGGCTTCTGACTTTCTTTCATTCATCATCATTTCTGACAGTCACTAACACAGAGAAATCTAGTATGCATTTCTTAAAGAGGAAAGCCTTGGCCAAAAGGTTTGAAAAACATCACACAAGTCTGCCCTTTTGTTACTTTTTTAATCAGATATGTTTTGCTTCTAACTTAATTTACATGTGACTAGAACACACCATTACTTACAGTTACACTTACATCACAACGCACTCATAGGCAACAAATTTCTACTTCTTTAGATTTTTAAGATTAAAATAATGATAAAAGAAGATATTTTTGAAATATAGGAAATATAGCTTATGATATAAGGAAATATAGGAAAGATAAGCGTATAGCTTATTAATGGACTTTCTAGGAGAGATCACTCAAGAGAGAAAAAGAATTCCTGCCTATCAAATCAACTCATTTAGTTGAGAATACCTGCTTTGCTTCATTTTCCCCCTTTATTTTAATATCACTTTGACTTTCCTTAGTAGGTAGGTGTAGATCACAAGGTGGGGAAATTTCAGAGAAGTTGTGAATGTCACCCTCAGGAGTCCACATCAAGTACACAAACAACAAAGAACTCAAGCAATCTTTAATCTGGCAAACAAAGGCATAACAACTTGAACAAGCAGCATCTCGAGCAAAGAAAAGTGGAAAAAAGGTGCAAATTTTAACAGTGGGAATAATTAGCTGTTAGAATAGCTCACCATAAAAGGTAGGATCACCACTGCTCGAACTCTTTGAAAGAGTGTTTGTCTGAAAGAGATCTTATTCAAACAAAAAATGTTAGATTCAATGTAGGTATTACTTTGGATTTATGCAAATTGTTAGACTAAATGAACACACTCTTTAGCCTTATTGATAACTGAAAATAAATGTCATTTTTATTTAGTACTGGAGTATGATGGAAGCAAGGTGAGCTAAATTTGTCTTATCAATGCCTATATGCTTCCAGAGGAGCTAGAGTGGGTAAATGTAGTGTTTAGCTACTTGCATACATGGCAAGTATTTTGCAAAGAATACACTGTGTGTGTTCTCAGTGCCAGAGAATGAAAACATATTGTAGTATCTAATGTAAGATTTTTTCACCCTTTAGTATCTGTAATGTTTTGATTATACAACACTGGTGTACATAACACCAATAATTGATGAATTTCATAAATTCTTTTGAACAATAACTTGCTAATTTCTTCAGCAACAAAGAGAAAGTGAGTTTGCTCGGGTCAATGGATTAAATCATAACTTTTCTTTCAAAGGAATAATCAGCTCAGGATTATGAGAAGTTGTGACATGATGCACATCAGATGAGAAAGAAGATGGTTTTACTTGCTTTTATTGGCAGAGTAGTCTATTATTTGTTATGGATGCCTTATTCAACATTGTTTTCCTCAGATTTTGTTGAGTGAGATGCATTTTGTCTGTTGCACATCCAGCTTACAGTCAGTGGAGAGGCAATTAAAGGATTTTATCGATAACTCTTGTGGAGAACAGCATACTGGGAATTTAAGATAGGCATCTCAGTCTGTACATAAAGATTTGACCATTGTGTAGACCCTTTCCCCTACATGTGTGGAAGAACACAGTTGTCAAACTGACTGGACAACTGAACAGTTTTTTAATAAACCAAAGCATGCTGAAATTATCTCAGAGCTGTCTAACAAAATCACACTGCATAGGACACAGTCTCATATGTCAAGTTCTGAACTGATGGATGTGAACAGGAGAGCCTTTGCCACTATTTGATTTGTGCTCAAAATATTGATGTGTACCACAAGTCCCCTAATGGACATAAAGAAACTCAGAATCAACTATGCAATATTGAAAGAAAAATAAAGGGAAGAAAAAAGAAATATAGGTGTTTGAAATCAAAGACATTTTAAGCTAATCTCTTAATTTTTTTTAGAAGAAAAGCTGGGGGTAAAAAAGCAGAGATGAAGAAAAGGGACTCTTCCCAAACTAAGCACAACACCAAACTCTCTATACATGAGCTACTCTGAAGAAGAATAGAATTGAAAAGAAGATTGGAAACCTAATGAAAGGGTATGTATATCTATTGCAAGATGTAAATACAACCAGGGTCTGCTGTTATTACACATTATTACTCATTACACATTTTTGTACTGTGCAGCACCACATACTGGGTATAATACAATGTCCTGGATACTTCATCCTCCATCTGTGAAGTCTTTCCCTGATTATCCTGACTTCTCTTAAGAATTTTACATACTCATCATGAATTTATCTTTGACAAAGTCTTGATATTAGGCAATGGATAGGTGTCTTTGTTTGAATCCACAGACAGAGAAAATGAAAGCAAATTTAAAAAACCCCAAACATTAAGAATAAGCCTTTAAAATTCTGGATGTAACATTAAATAGAGACCCTGCAGGCTGCCTTAGAAAACCTCTGAAAATTCTACACACATGTGACAGGATGCAAAAGGATAATGAGAAGGGGCAGGGAAGACAACATATTAGGCTGCATCTCTTTTGTCTTGCCAAATTAAAATCCCAGAGAACATTTTTTTTTTATCTCATAGATGTATTTCCAGTGTATTATGTAAGGGAAATTTTAAACATAGTCCTGCAGTGGTGAAAGATGAAGAATTTTCACTTACAATAAGCTCTGCTCTAGCATTTCCTTTGATACGTAATCAATTAATTTGTCTGTTTTAAGTCACTTTGAAAAGTGACTTAGCAAATATTTAGAAGATATTTGCCAGTAGAGAAGATGAACATGGACAGTATAGCGGGGCAGAAGCATTAATTTTGTCCCCTCAAAAGAACATATTATTCTAGTAGGCAAAACTATTAAAAAAAGTTACCCGGTTTCTATGCTATGGGAAAATTGAAGGAAAAATTTAACTTAATGAACAAACAGATGCTATTTTTTTACATTAAGACATGATAAGGAAAGAAAGTGGAGCTAAAAGCACACTCACAGAGTTCTTGAATGTTTGAATGTTTTTGCTGACCTTCCACAGAATCACAGGTTAATCCTGAGACTTGTTAATGTGAAATTTAGGTAGTTGGGATGGCTGGCAAGAGAAAACTCAGGCTCAAAAAAAAAATAACTATAAACAACTGAACTTGCAAAGGCCATTCTTTTCTTCTTCCTTCCCTTAATGGTCCGAGTAGAGATTGTCAGGATATCTGTATTTTAGACAGTTACATTCTGCTTTCAGAACTATAAATTTCCAGATATGACCTATGTATCCATTTTTATGCACTAAATTACAAAGGTGAATAAAATGTAACAGCTGCAGGAAACAAAATTTGTTGGGCAACAAATGTACACATACTTCCCCACCCATATTTTTTCCCCTGAAATGATTATTTCAAATTGAAAAAAGCTTACTAAAATTGTATTGAGAACCAATTATTTTGTTAGTAAAGAGAGAAGAGGTGCAGCTCAGCTAAGAAGGGTTTCAGGAACTGTGTGTTTCACAGTTTCTTTGACTTCAAAAATAATTCAAGAAAAGATTCTTAGTGTTGATACATATGAGACATTCCAGTTATTCCTGCTCACACATACGTGGCTTCCCTGGTGGTGTAACTATACAAAGGTCAGACTTAACTCTAGAATTTTCTGAGATTTTTTGTACATTATTTTATTTCTCTTACCTTCTGAACAAAATAAAACCAGTATAGTACATCCGTGGTTCTGCAAGACCAAAGAAAATGCTGCTTAGAGAACTAATAAATCAATTTTAATCTTTCCTCAGTATGTAATAAAATGGAACACCCTAACATATGTTCTCCTTGAAAACTGGTTTTAAAAAGCAATTAATTTTAAAGAAATCTTGGATTTCATGTTCTGTGAGTCTAAAGATAAACAATGAAAAGTATTTTAAGTGTTAGACATTATAGCCATAGAACATAAAGTGTTTAAATATTTTTTCTGTAAGATTTAATCACGCCAAGAAGTGTTAGTTTATCATCGTACCATTTCTTTATCCATTTGTATGCCAGTGCAATACCCACTGCTGGATTTTGTACCTAGACCCTGAAATGGATGCCATCCACTGGAGAATAGATAAGTACCAGGCCAAGGGACTCCTTCATTTCTTGTAGCATCTCATATCCTAGTCCTACAGATTCCTACAAGGGTTTGCTGTGGCTTTCATCCAGAGCATTTATAACTCTCAGTGGGTTATTTACTTGACCTTTTCTCTGCAATTACCTCCTAGGTTGTTTTTTTTACTTAAACCTCTAACTTTCCATGGCATCCTTATCATAATACCAGGGAATTGCAGGTAGGGATGAATAAAGCACATGCATGCAGACCCTATATGCAAATCCATGTACCTTCACCCCTGCAAATGCTTTGTTTGCCACTTTTCGCAAAGTCAAGCTGCATTTTTTGTTGACATTTGCTACAGTTGTGAGTGAAATCTTCCCTGAAACAGACAACACTCACAAACCTAAGTTCACCAGCCACAGAGAAAACTAATGTTTATATAGATGATTGCTGTGCAAGGAGACTTTTTTCAAAGATGGAAAACACTGAAATAAGTACCCATAAATCCTCCACTTATGTTGATTTTGTGATGTGTTAGCAAGAATAAATGTAAAACGTAGTGTTTGGCTTTAGTAGGTTCTGAACAAATATTTTATTCAGTTTTATCCATGCAGATTTGTAAAACACTCTCCCCACCCCCTCAACTTTTGCTTTGAGTTTCAAGTTAGAAACTCAGATTCTCAAGACAAAATTGCTGAGTATCACCTGGTTTAATGTTGAAATCTTGAAAATCTGCATATTTCACATCATGCAAAATTGTAACATGACCCACTTTGAATACAATTAATTAACCAAAAAGAAAATGGATGTTTCTTTCCCCTTGCAATATGAAAATTATGCAGAAACACACTGTTAATTAATCTGTAGAGCTCAAGTATGTTTTGGCCATTCTCTCTTCAGGATATTCTAGCCTAATATTTTTCAGCATGCAATTAGGCTTCCTCACTTTCCGTAAGGGACTTTCTTTATTGATCCAATAATTTCAGGTTACAGTAGCTGCACAGTAGAAGTGCTATGAGCCTCATTATTTCTTTGGCAAGCTCATTGATTTTGATGCTACATGACCATTAATTGCTAGTAATATCTCCTAATCCAGGTGTAATTGATTAACAGAGCTATTTTTCTATTTGGTTTAAGAAACTACTCATCCTCATCAGAAAGCTGTGATATCATTAATTCTGCTCTTCTGCTTTAAGTGAAATTAATAATCAATTTTCCTTCTGCTGTCCTTAATTTATACTGTAATAGGGACAAAACAGTCTATTTAGAATGGCAGGGAAATTACATGGTAAAACAGATTCTTGAGCACTAACTAGAATCAGCTCATTCATGGTACTGAGTTAAAAAAATAAAAAAGTAGTAGGATCAGAGCACTTTAAATCAACTGTATAATCAATTATGCAGGATACTGCAAGTGCACAGCACACCTTCATAACAAATGTATCGATCCTACCAGCACATCTATGAAAAAAATACTTTTGGGTTAATTATGTTCGTTTTTGACCTTCAGAGGATCAATTCTAAATATAAATCTTCCCAATTGCACCAATGTATAGCACAAAACCATGTATTTAGACTCCATGCTTAATGATGCATCATTCTTTAGCAAAACTGATTTCAGTGTGAGCGTTTGGTCTGGAAACTGTGCAATATAAAGACCCTGGAACAGCTTTGCAAGCAGGGAATGGTGTCATTTTATCACCGTGTCAGCCTCATGTCTCCAGCATATCACAGAGACTAGTAGTAATCTGATGTTTATTATCTGAAGCACTTATGTACTAATGACTGAGGACTGATTAAAAAATGAGGTCCTAACCTACACTACATCCCACAATCTTTTTGAATAATGATTAATTTTTTCCTCTTTGATAGTTTACTGATGTCTTGTATCTATGCCAAGTCCTGCAGATTGTTCAAGGAACTAGCACTTCTGTGCCTATTTTGATAGCAATAGAGTTTACACAACAGTCTGTAACCAGCAAAGCTCCATACTAATTAGTAAATCACGTTGTTAATACCTCAAGCCTGACCGTCGAGTGGCAAACTGCATACCATGCTGCCCCCTGCTGAAGCATAACGATCTCACTGTTCTTCATGTCTAACACTAAGTGAAAAAAAACCAAAACAAACCAGACCACTCAACAGTGGTATGTATGAATTGAAAATTGTATTTTTTTCTTTGGCTTGTGCATTTTTGCATGTCTTATAAAAAGTTAACTACTTAATTGCAAGGCTGGTTCATGGTAAATTATAGCCTGATTTCTGTAGCTGCATGATGCAGGGTAATATGGAAATTCAGATTTTAGCATTAAAATAATGTTCTTATTGTATTTTGTGTTTTCTTCAGTGACACTAGCAAAATATTTCTTTTGTTTTCATCACAGAAAGCAGTTAACTCTTATTATAGAAAAAATCCCCAGCATACAGTTTCCATTGTTAATCACAATAACGAAAACTTAGTATAGGATTCAATACATAGTGTATATGATAGTGAATAATATGCTGGAGATAGTTATTGTCCTATTGATTTTCTGAAATCACAGATAAGAAGTAATACTGGATGGAGATAATGATCGAAAATCAATTGCTAACTAAAAACTGAGTTATTGTTCACATACTGAGTACTCCCAAACAAAGACTAATCTTGAAGGAAAGAGTTTGTTGAGTAAGAAAACAGTAACAGATTTCATTTTGATTTTTCTTTCTTTAACTTCTGTTTTAATAACACTGAAATAAAAACATAAAGAATTACGAATTAACTTTCCCACATCTCTTACCTATGCATTTAGTCAAAAGTTTGATGTAAGTTTGGTGCAAAGTTTTGCCATTCTTATTTGAAAGTAGGCTTTCTATCCATTTTAGAAACAAGTGAAGAAGAAAGATAATCATTAATTGGAACAGGCACTGGTTCATTTTCAAACTGAGAAACTGCTGCCAAAACTATCCTGAGAATGGCTGGATTTAAACAATAATGCAATATCTTCTGAGACAAAGAAGAAGGAAGACAAGTAAGCAAACAGAAACAGAATTGTTAAATCTGAACAATTGGTTGAAAATACATTTCATGGCAGTTGGATGTGAGGGTAGGGAGAGAGGAATTCATGGCCTGTAACTGTTACACAGTTTTCCTGGCTACTTGCTGTCTTGTCAACATTCTCCCTGGTTTATTTACCCATTGCTGGTCTGTGAGAATAGTCTGTAGAAATACACTGTGGTCTAGCAGCTACCCATTTTCACTCTGCTAGCTCTCTTTTGTTCAGATTGATTCCAGCTCATTCCTAAAGGCTCACCACTTTGACTCACACCAAAGTGTGACTTAGCTGCCTTTGCCTTCTGGGTGGACTATGCCAGCCCTTTGTGCCTCACTTTAACTTGTGCCCATCTGCTTCCCTCCACTCTGCTTAGTGGAGGGGAACATATGGCCTTAAGTGCCTAACTCTGATTTCTTGCCACACCTTCAATTACACTGCCATATGTTCTGGTATCATACTGTAATTGCTGATAGTTAGTGCTAGAAATACAAAAGGGGCATTTCACAAGCCAACAGGTTTACTTCTGCTATATAATAAAGCTGAAACAGCTGTCACTGTACATTCTCCGATAATCTCCTCACTTGCTCTGCACGCAAGGCTTTCATAATTTTATGTATTTAAAATCATGCAATCAATCTTTGCTTATTATTTTTCTCTTCTCATCACTTTAAGATCAGCAAAGAGAAAGCTTATTTTCACATTTTTCTGTTGCTGCATATTTTCTCTGTAACCCCTTATTCTCCACGGGAACCTCGTTGGGTCCCTGTTACTAGGGAGAATATACATCAGAGGTGTCAGAGAACAATGCAACTATTTAATTTTACAAGGATGTTATATTCTAGGGAATGCTTTGCTTTTTTAACTACATTACATTGCTGCCTAACTAAGATCTAAACCCCACTGTTTTTAGTGTAATAAGTAGGACAGTACTCCCTGTGATATTTTTGCATTGCAAGCATATGGTTGCAGTTTAGAAAATCTACTGGAAGAACATTTGTGCAGTGTGCAAGCACTCTGGATTTCTATTATTCATGGTGACAGTATAAAAGCTTCCACCTCCCTTAAATCATGTTTAATGCTGTCTAGCATTTTTTGTCTTTCTGTTTTTGTTTCTTTTTTTTTTNACCTTAGGGAAAACCTTCTGTATGGAGGAAAATGAGAGCATGGGTTTAGTAGCTGGATTGCAGTAAGCACATAGGACAGGTGACTGTCCAATGAGGAGTTATTTGTGGCACAAGCTAAGCAAAATGC
Source organism: Ploceus nigricollis (assembly GCA_013399945.1). Classification (NCBI taxonomy): domain Eukaryota; kingdom Metazoa; phylum Chordata; class Aves; order Passeriformes; family Ploceidae; genus Ploceus; species Ploceus nigricollis. The sequence goes on from VXBC01009347.1 coordinate 289,193, forward strand.
AACCAGCAAAACGTTAGTTTATTTTAAGATGGTGGTTCACACAGAATGAGGTTGTTCACAGGAACACAAATACTAGTTTCAGCAATAATATAGTTTACACCCAACACAGAATCTAGTATTAAAGGAAAGGATAATCTACTTCTAATAGGCCTTGCTTTCCAGAGTCCTATTTATCTATGTATACGTATCTGTCCCATTTATCTAAGTGTATGCCTATATTTAGATACTCATAAAAGATTTTATGAGCCTGACATTGTCATATTAGGTAGCAGCCAGTGATCTTTCATATTTCTAATTTTACAATGTCAGTCCTATTGTCAAGATGGCATTATTATAAAGCCATCTCTTTCACAGCCCTAATGTGTAATTCACAACTACTGAAACTCTAAATGTTTCTTCTGCTTTGTATTGTTGTTTTGTTTTGTTTTGTATTTGGGTTTTGTTTTGCAACTGCTTTACAAAGCTATTTGTTGGTTCTGTACAGAATTCTTCATTTGATATAGCATGCTGTCACCTAAATCAGAAAATCGACTGCTTACTCATTTGACTCTACCAGTTGCTGACCTCTGCTAGTCTTTCTTCATGAGTTTAAGTAAATTGCACTTTCTGTTGGAAACATGAAGGCTACTTATTCTTCAGCCTCTTATCTCTGGCATGGGCCACAAGCATTATGTCATGGGACACTATTATAACGGGCTGACATGGCAGCTAAGAATGTCTACCGGATTGTTTGCCTACATACTGACTCGTTTATTGTTCCTTTTAATGGTTCTGACTAATGATTGCTTTGTTCATACTTACCAGTATGTAATATCATCTCGAGATTATTTTTTAAGATGAAATATGCTTTCTTCAATTCAGAGCAACAACCTTTGTCTCCCTTTTCATTTTCAGAGAATAACCTTTTTATGGGACTCTGTTTGCTTCTTTTTTTTTTTTCCAGATTGTCTGTGCAAAAGGATGCTGGTCTTTGTTGTATTTTCTACACTGTAAAAACATCTGCAATGGATACAAGACTGTCAGCTTTCTTCTCTATCAGCTCCAAAGAATTGCAATAGTGTGATATAACATCTGAATATATTCAGTATTAGTTAAAAAATCATTTATAATTGAAGAAACATGTAATAATATCCAGGGTAAAGCTGACATAATTATGATTATTCAGAGTTGTGTAATTTTGTTCTAGATTCCCATTCCAGTGAGGTTCTGTATAAAAGGCTAAGAGAAAATTATATTAAGGTAAATATGTTCAATAGAAATACACATTAATAATAGCTGTGACCTCCAGGTAAGGTGATACAATTATTTACCATAACTTTCAGTAATTACACAAATCATCTTCAGCTTTTACAAAATCAGTAGTTAGATGTATTGTTTAGACTTAAAGTGTCTCATTATACCATTTTTAATGAATTGGTTGGTTAATATTTTGTTTTATAAAATTGTCTCTTACTGTAACCATTTCCCCTAATTTGCAGTGGCTTCTGGGTAACTTGTAAATTGAGCTTCTATAATGAGAATTATATGTGGTGTCTGAAACTCATGGTTCTTGCTTTACTTTATAAATTTCAGCACAAGACTTGTACAAGTAAAAGATCTGGGCCTTTTAACCTGTAATTCTAAAGTCAGTGCTTCTTGGATGCAGAATTACTTCTCTTCAGGCTTTTAAAATACATTATCTTTTACAGTGTTGAAAATTAAAAAAAAAATGTTTAATTACTTGCACTTTAAATTAACTTCTATTTGTTCCCATGCAAAGAGAGTGCTGCCTATGCTCTGCAGTGTCTGTGCCCCACTATTTAAAACAATGCAATGAAGTGCTACCCTATATCTACTAAATTCCACAATACAGCAAGAAAATGCTAGAAGAAGAAAAATATTAAAGAAAACCCTGACAATAGTGTTGAAAAAAAATACTGGAGACAGCCATATCCTCTGCTATACGGAATTTTGCTTCATACAGGAGGTTTGCCTTCTTTTTCAAGAATTTGCAAGAGTGACAGCAAATCTGTGACCACATTAGTCATTCTGTCAAGGATGGAAAAACCTAGAAAGAAAAAGATAATAATTGCCAAAGAAAACAGACACAGGCGTTCGCAGATATAAATTGGCAATGCTGTTTACTCCACACGCTCTACTCAACACGTTCCAGCTGTGCATGTGTCATTCAAGCGTCCAAGTCTGTCTATGCAGACTATTCTGAGTCTCCTGCCTAATCAGCTTGTGGAAGCACAGTACTCCATTTGTTCAATTTGTCTGCATAGAGGAAGACATGACAGATGTATTCGAAGCAATGCTAAAAACTCCCGTGAATGGGGCGGATACCACAATCTCAGCTAACAGGTGAGTATTCGAATGCTGCAGCAGCACAGAATCACTCACATTTGCATTCTGCTGTTTAATAGTGACATGTATGAAGGCTCATCTGCAAGAAGCTCATAGAGTAATCAGATGGTAGAGGAGAATGCCAGATAAGGAGCAGAGCTCCAAACAGTTGCTGTAGTTTGTACATTGTTTTTAAATTATCCAGGTTGCTTTCTGTGGCCTTCCTTCTATGTTTCAACTGTGAATCTCACAGGAATTGCAGCATTCTATTTTATCTACATTCATCCTTCACTGATTATGATGTAATACGATAAAGGCCTAACATAAAACAGTTCCTGAAAAAACACTGTATTTCAATTTAGTGTAATCTATAAATCATCAGCAAAGCAGCTTTACAATTTGACAACATTAATAGCTCCATACATGCCAGTAGTACAAACAAAGTTTGCCTGAAAATGTCTTCATGCCCTTAATCTTTTTTGTTTCTTATTCCTCATGACAGTCTCCAAATCTGTGTGAGTTATCTGTGGACTTCTTTTCAGAAAAATACAGTGTTCTGCTTGATATGATTCTGCCTAGAGAAAACAAAAGCTTCACCAGCAGTCCAGCATTTCCTGAATACTTAATTTATTATGAATATACACAGGCACGTTTCAAGGGGAAATTTGCTACTGAGAGTAAAATAATCATCTATTTTGGACCAGCATTAAATATTTAATAGACTTTGCCTTTATAAAAACAACATGTTCCATAATCACATACACTTGTTATCAGAAATCAGCATTTAAAATACAGATTTTTAGCTGTAATGGAAAATATGTGTACTTTAACAGTATAAGGCCTTTGACAAACTTAGATTCATAACAGTAAAGAACTGGAAATTACTATTCATCATCACTCAAATTCTTATATAAGTATCTGAAATTGATTAATGGAAGCAGAAAAAATAAGATATGAGAGGAAAGCAAGGGACATGAAAAGATCTTGCTTTCACACTGAGCTCTTGCTAAGCTTGGAACTTGATGTGACCTGGGGGGGGGACACTTGCTCACACAGATAACACCAATTAATCAATCAATCAATCCATTTTTACAGGCTTTTGCCAAGTTGCAGTGGAATTCTGCATCTGATTAGTCCCTCCAGAACACATCAGAATGTTCATGTTCAGTAGTAAGAAACAGAAAGAGGAAAAAATAATACCAACCCCACTAGGTTACAGCACACTTTGCTTTATTCATCCAGTCACACCACCACATGAGGACAATTGACAAAACACACAAGGTGCCCTTTTATTTATGACTTTTGAGTGTTCATCCTGCCAGGATCTAAGCCTTTCACTTAGATTCAGCACAGGTTCAAAACAGACTAATTAAAACTTCACAAGACTATTTTGTCACCCTTGTGCTCCAGGAAGACAGCATTGGCTTTCCCAGCAAGTAACACCCTCTGCCTCAGTGTGAGCATGGAGCTGTCTCACCCCAAGGGAAGATTTGGGAACCACTCTGCCATGAAGGGTCACTTGCTGTGTCCTTGGGCTCCTTTGAGGAAAAAAGCTACAAGTCTGTAACTGCACATTTCATTTTCATTTGAGCATAAAACTAATATTCATGTGAGCTTCTACCTTTGTGAACACCCTGTGTTGGAGAAGCATATACTCTGCTGGCTCAGTGCGATGGTCTCTTGAAGCAACTCACCTGACTGCAAAGGGGATCCTTAGGCCTCAGTTAAGGTTCTTAATTAACCTTATGGGTTTTTTCCTTCTCTAAATGAAGTTTTTAACATGTTTGCATGTTTGTTGTCTTTTGTTTTCTTTCTAGAGGAAGATTGCTTAACAAATTGCTCCACTTTATTTTGCATCTTTTGCAGGGAACTAACTGAATGGAACTGAGATGAAGCTAAATGAAAAATAAGATATATGAAAAAATTAAAAACGTTCTGAAATACAAGCTTCTATGTTAGTGAATCATCTATATGTATAGTCATAAGTACAGTAAGTTTGTTACAGCAATAATACACAACTTATCTGTGAAAAACAAAACCTGCAAAATGCAAGAGCTTCCAAAAAATGTTTAAAACAAATTTTTGTAACAGCAAGTGAACTAAGAAATTATTTTGCCTAAATTGAGTAGAGATTTATGGTAAAAGCAATGATTTCCTCCTCATCTTCCACTTCCATAATACAAGAGTTGAAATATTTATTTGGATGGTCAGTATAATAGGTACTAAAAAAGAATTCCTGCCTTAGAATTATGAACTATTGAAAATATAGTCCAGAAATTTTTCCCCCTTCTAATTTATGTATTGCAGAAATAATTGAAATAGCATACTGACAACCAATGAAGAAATCTTTAAAACATGGAAAGAGAAAATAGAAAAGAGACAAAGAGGTCACTGAAATTTAGTTCATTATATTACCCTGAACAGTATTTCTCAGCCGCCCTGTAGATACACGTATCTCTTTGAGCCAGGTCTCATAAGCTCTCGGAGAAAAGTATCACACCTGAAATAGCTCAGCTACTTCAGATGGCATAAAATCAGCAGGATGGCTTCTGAGATAGTGTTAGGAACAGAAAAGTTTTAATAAAAGGCAAAATAACAAATCTCTTAGCAGAGGAAAAGGCGAGCCAGGGTAAGAAGTTCTTGCCCCACTAGAAACACCTCACAAAAGCGATTACTTCCTTTGTTCTCTTCTTTTCCCAGGGAATTGCTTAGGCAGGACCTTTTGGCTTCTGTCCAACTGGCTCTCCTTAAATTTGAGGTGAAGTCTCCAAGATCTTATGAGGTGTCTTGTAAGCAAATTAACTAGAGAAACTTCCGGGCTTCTTTCCTTTTTAAGGAGACAAAGGGCAACTTGTTTACTCCGTTAGCAGAACGTGCATTCCTATACACTGTTGCTTTGTAAAGAAGCTGGAACAGAGGACAAAGATGTAAACCCCATCCTGATCTGACTAAAGGCTTAAAAAGACATGAAAAAATTTCTCATAGCAGTAATAAAATATTCTTAGAAGGATTTGTAGCAAAATGGAAATCTCTCTTTGGAATAATATATTTATATACAACTATAAATACCAGATCAGCAATGAATGGCTTTTTGCTGATCAGAATAGAGTGAGTACAAGTCAGGCTCTTTGGCAGCATCTAATAGGCACATTGATTCTCATAGATATCTTCAGAGTCATTGCTCACAGTGCAACTGGGATGTAGGTAGGAACTGACCATTTTGGAACAAGGTAATGAGTCTTCAACTCGCAAATCGATGCAGTATCTACTTTTCCCATGCCAGAGGATGGATGAGAGCTAACACAAGATTCATCATAAGAATTTGTGGTTCTTCCATATGGCTTTCTCAGTCAGATGCACATGCAGCCTTATTCCAATGTTTGTTAATCTTTTTTGATGAAACTAAAGAAAATAAAATTTGAAAAATAAATACTGCTGTGGGGTTTTAAAATATACATTTCTTGCAAGTGAAGAAAACTATTAGCCTTTGGATAATTTATTGCTTACCTCATAAAAATTTAATTATGGAAATAATGAAAATAAACCACTTAAATACACTAAATATCTTAAAAATATATTTAAATCACCAAAACATATTAAAAATATATTCTTCACTGTTACCTCTTGTAGGAAAGTAGTTGCACAGCTAATAATACCTTTTGTACTCTTGTTAGTAGACAGAGATTAAGATATCATTATAAAACAGCATGTTCCACTGGAACTCTGCCTTCATAGTAAAAGTGCCAGTAAGTAGCAATAACCATCAATAAAAGAAGCATGGGTAAATTTAAAACAAATCCATAATCTGAAGAAGTATACCGTGAGGAAATTAGCACAATGAGAAGGAGTGACTTTTGCAGAGAATTAGAACCATGTTAATCNAACCATGTTAATCACAGACAGCCAAAACATTTTGTCAATGTAAATTTACAGAGTTTCAGCAAAAGGCATGAGACCCCTAAAAGAGCACAAGGAACCAGAATGAGCACTAGAAAAAGTAGTTGACATAGATATTAATGGATACTGGTGTGAAAACTGAAAATAAAAAAAGAACATTTTGTGTCTGGTATAAGCCACAGTCTCAAAAACTGGTGTGCTGGTTTGGGGTTGCTTTATCCCAGTACAGAGCAAGTACAACCAAAATGCAACAACACTTTTTTTTCCACTTTCTCGAGCCCCACATTGGGCACCAAAAAGTATTTGTCCTGGTTTTGGACAGATTTGGGAGGAAATTTTTTTAGGAAACTAGGTCTCCTCTAGAAAGCAAATTCAAGCTTCCCCTCCCCCAACCAGTTTAGGAGGTAAAACTCCTTTGAGAAAAGCTGAAAAAGTATTTATTTAGCAAGTAAAGTATTTACAAACATGAAAAAATGAATGATATTAAACAATGGAACCTCTCGCTGTTCTGAAGAGATGGCAAATTCAGAAAGTCTTTCTGTGGATGGGAGAGAGCAAGAGTATTTTTTGTGGGTGTGTCCTCAGCTTTCTCTCAGTCTTTCCAGGGCTCATGTCTGGTGTTCTGGCTGCAGTGCAGCTTGGGGGGCCNCTTCCCCTCCCCCAACCAGTTTAGGAGGTAAAACTCCTTTGAGAAAAGCTGAAAAAGTATTTATTTAGCAAGTAAAGTATTTACAAACATGAAAAAATGAATGATATTAAACAATGGAACCTCTNAAAAGACTCCTGGCCCATTGTCCATCTTGGGTGTAGTCACGGCTGGGCTCGTGTACTGCCCAAGGTGATTTCTTTGAAGGTCTTTTTAATAAATACTTATTTTATTCCTTTAATACTCTTTAGCCTCTGTCCCAGGTAGCCTCTCAAGGCATCACTGCAGACAACACAGTCTGTGAGAAGGAATGCAGAGGAGTGAGTGCAGTTTCTACAGATGAACTCTGTGCTTTTTCTCCCCCCACTTCGCTCTCAAACCAGTCTTAAAGGCACAGAACTCAATATCTGGCATAAGCAGAACAGACAATTATGATACAAGCATCATAAAGTCACCCTAGGACAACTAGGAAAGCAGATAGCCTGTGAACATGATAACAGATTTTTGAAGAGTGGATTTCAATGAATAGAAACAGTGTATGATAAGAGCTAGCTTAACATCAAATTCACTTTGCCTCCTTTCTGCTGCTCATTTGTCTGTAACCAATGTAGTCCCAGGGTAACTACTCCTTCCATCCATGCATATGTTGGTTTCTCATCAACAGAGTGGCACAAAATCAATACAACATATCAATAAGCATGAGATGATCTTCTGAGGAAGATCTTTCTGAAACAAAAAGGAAAACCAAGCCCAACAACCTTCTGTACCATGGCCAAAAAAGATGGAAAGAGTGGGTAGCAGAATGTTTAACACCGAGATGAAAATATGTCAAGACAAGTGACTGCAGAAAAAACTGAAATCCTGCCAAAATTAAATATTCTGAAGGTCTCATAAGTTCACCAGAGGAAACCAAGAGGACAAACCTCTTCAGGTGGAGTAAATCAGGACAATATGACCAGTGTGGCAGCTCTGGCTATCGTTTCTGAACATTAATTTTGCATTTACAGACCTAAGCCATAAGAAAACAAGAGCCGTGATATATTACTGCACACAAGACACTGTAACAAAATGGGTTTTTTTATTTATTTGTGGTCAAAATATTCCATCCTGCCCATATCAGTTTCACCATACAAATGTAACACACTACTCCATGTCTTCATTTTTACACCAGCTTTACAGCTAATATTGCAACATAAACACCCGCTCTGATTTCATTGTATTTGGAAAGCTTCAGGCTTTTCTTCTCTATTGACTGTCATATAGTATTTTCGTACTCTTATGAGCACTTTTTTTTTTTTTTAGTTTTGACTAAGGAAACTAAGGAAACCCTTCCATTTCCAATGAAAATATGATATTATCAGATCATAAGCTCATATTGTTCAGTATTTTTCTTTAAAATAAATGCATATAAACATGAAGACAACCAGAATTTTTTTTTTCCCAGGGATTCTTGAAGGAAACTTGTTTGAGTAGTTTCAGCATTATTAGGACCAAAGTCACTGTATATTTTGGACAAGATAGAAAGCTAGTGCAATTTTGTACAGCTATGTTATTACAGAAAGGACAGAACCAACATTTTCAAAAATGTTTGAATAGTGCTGGACAGGAGAGGACTGCATGTTGCCATATGAAAAGAACTTTTTACAGCCTTTGTAACAGCATAACTGTAATTTGTTTCCTTAATCTCATTAGGGTGTCTTTGCCTTATCCCAATTACAATTGTGACTTTTTATCTCTCTTGAGATATTGACCACTGTATTCAAGCTGGTAGATTGTTAGATTTGGTAGATTGGTAGGTTGTTAGATTCCATGCACCTATTTCATAGTAGAAGCCAGGAAAACTAAACTTCTATCCATCTTTACCTCTCCTGTTGCAACGAGTCATTGGCACTGTGTAGATTCCTCTCCAACCTTTATGTGCCCTGCTGCAAAAACTGGAATGATCACTTGGTCTCATTAGCAGAGGCTTCCTCACCTCATGCAGGTTACTCAGTGGGCTGATATCCTTTTTGGGAAAGTATGTTTTTCCCAATAGGGTATGCTTGGGTATTTGAGCATGTACTGAGGGAAGATTTCTTTATGTTTCCTTGAATGGCTTGAATCAGGCTTCCCAACCCCCTTCTGTCTGCAAGGCAGAAGGAATTGCATCATTGCAAGCAGCACAGCCAGCAGCTCTTTTTTCAGGGTGAAAATATCCCTCTCTATGTGCTGCCTTGATTCGTAATATAAATATGGGTTGCTGTCTTTCACCTGTACTGGCCGTTCTCCTGAGGCACTGTTGCAGCTTGAGCTGCTCCAAAGGTTGAAAGACTTTAGATATAGTGCTGTACTTGAGATTCCTCTCACTCTTTCAAATGCTTGATCTTAGATCTCTGACTGTTACAATGCCACAATAGCTCAAAAAAGACTGTTAGCTAGCTTATAAATCAGCTGGCTTCTTTCTTATTCTTTGATTTGGCATTTCTCTGGGGGAGATGGAATACCTGAAAAGTCAAACCTGCACTGGAAAATGCTTTTATTTTTCCCCCCCCCAAATCTGCTTCAGATCACTTTTTCCCTCTCCCATTATATGTTAATATCTGGGCTTTATTGAGGTTTTTCTGTGGGTTTTTTTTTCCTGTTTTTTTTGTTGTTTTGGTTTTTTTCTATTCAAAGCTTCATTCTTTATAGTCTTCTGTTAATACTCATGTCAATCAGTCATGAAAAAGTGTCTCACATGCACTTTTAATTTTAAAACCCAATTTCTTAAAAAAATAAGTCTTTTTTAGTCATTCTGCCAGACTATTATTTCTTCACCATAATAACTTTGAATCTTGGCCAATTTCAACTGTACAAAAGTGGAGAGGCACAATCTAAAAAATAGCACTACTTTATACCGATGGAAAAGAGTTGTGCTCGTTTGACACTCAGGGCATACATAATAAAATCCTCAAGAATGTAAAAGGTCACAATACGAATTCAAGAGACTGTTTGGCCTGCCAGCTCACTTACTAATCAGCCAAACAGCACATATGTAGCTCCTAATCAACTGTAATACATGTTGTATCTTGCCCACCTAGTACCTAAAAAATGGGTGGAAGGAATAGAAATAGAGAATGAAGAAAATTGAAAATTAAGTGATGGTGCAGACATGGGGGCATAAGATAGTGATTTCCTATGGTTGTAGAATGTATATGACCCTATTGGTGTTGAGCTTGCAGAATGTTTGATTGACCAATCTGTATTTTTTGTTAGTGGCCTCTTTGTGAGCTATTTTTTCCCCACTTTTATCCATTGACAACTGTAATAAACAGAATCCATTCATTTTTTCTTTATTGCCAGTTTTCACATGTGGGTTGTTATAGGTTATTTCATGTAAAAAAACAGCATGCCTTGCCTGAGATCCTTCCTAATTCCTGCAGCTTTTATTTCTAGGAGCTGTCTTGTTTTCACACCACCACAGGTATATATCTTGCTGGAGTGATGGCTGTTACTGTGCTTAATACATTACAAACCACTTAACATGAAGAGTTTGGTGTTCCTGATTTAAGTGGCCATCTTAGCAAGGATATGTCAGGAAGGAGTTGACAGAGCTGTTTCCCAGGGGAAACTTTGGTGAACTGCGACCACACAACTGGAGGTGGTATTTAAACCAATGCAAAACTGGGTTATTGAGGTCTTTTTCCCATGTTGTTTTTTTTTTTT
>VXBC01009347.1:325797-339119 GCA_013399945.1 Ploceus nigricollis
CAGGTCCCCCACAAAGTAGCAGAAGGAAAAAAAAAAAAGCAGGCCAGAATAAAGATCCCATAGATTGTGCTATGCAAGAAAAATATACTATGGTTAATATTGCATCTTTACAAAAACCCTTAAAGATGGAACCATTCTGTAAAATATTAAGTTAGACATAAAAAGACATAGTTTCAAGGGGCACAAAAATAAATCATTACAGGAGCCACTTCTTGGCTGCTGCTCAACAGAACAGTAGTAGGAAATTTATATGATAAAAACAGGAACATCAGAAGGCTATTGGTAAACTCTGTCTACCAAATTTTGTTGGTGAGAATTTTTGGCATCTGGCACTGTACATCTCAGATTTTAGTAATGATAATGTGAAGATAAGGGGTAAGGGTAAAGAATGTTTACTTTCTACCCCATTCAGTAAGATCAAATTTATTAGATTATACAATCCATTCTACCCTTAACTGTAGACACCAAGGTCAGGCTTAGCTTTTCTCCAATCTGCTGCCATAGCATGCTGATTTCCCTTCCACCCTCTTACATCCTTCATCTTCTGCCAGAAAATTTTCTAGCAAAAAGCACTCAAAGCTCCAGAGAATCTCAGCCCTGGTGGGAAGTTCAATGCCATCTTCATTCTGATGATCCGAGGAGACCTGAGCACAACCAAAAGTGTGACAAGGGTAGGCAACAGAAGATAACTCTTGGCAAGGTTTACCAACTTCTCTGCCTCTCCTTTGGCAGATTCAAATCCATATGTTTGATGCGTGCATCCCACTCACCAGGCTGTAGCCACTACTTCTGCTTTTAAAAGAACTTCTGCAGCAGCTTAGGCTGCAATTTCTTCCTGACTAGTGACTGTCTGTGTGAAGTTCTTTAGTGCTTTTTGTGGGCAAACCCATACTGTCTGGTTTTTCTGAGTCTGTGCTTACAGGAAAGCACAGTAGAAGGTCACAGCATGTGGTAATCTATGCAATTATGTTGGCAAGTAAGTGCCAAAAAGTTATATATTCTTAGCCCTCCACAAAGGGCAAGTATCTTGTCTCCAACAGTTACAGAAGGTTTAAAATTTATGTACTATCAAGCAGCATTGAAAAATTAATTTGCTTATGAAAAGAAATATTATTTTTCAAAAGCAAATTAATTATATTGTCCTGGCACTTTCTACTTCGTCTCTTTGTTTTGGAGGCCCTCATTTATGATAACATATAGAGATGTGAAGACCACAGACACATGATAATCCTCCGTGGATTCTGCTGAGTGCAATATCACACTTATAGGGGAAGGGTGTCTCAAAATCTTACCTATCACTGTTATGATCCTGTAGACTGCTAGAACTTCTTTTCCTTCTCTTGAAGAAGCTTTGCTTTTTAAATGAAATCACTCAGATATGGACTACACAAATTCATACAGAAATTTGTTAGGAGCTTCTCAAATTTGCTTACAGACAGCACTTGTATACTAATTGCCATCAGTGCTGATAAATGAGCAAAGAAAGATAGCATGGAAACTGTGCTGCAGAGCTTTTTATTGTTAGATGTATGCAAATAAAATGTTTCCAATAATCTTTTCCACTTTTTAAATCCAAGGCTAAATATTTGGGGAAGTCAAAATGTCACATTCTTTCTGAATTGGAACCAATATTATTTTGGACTTTGTCACCTGCAGAGGAGAGTTTTATCTGAAATTCACATTAGTCAATTGAGAGAGACCTGTGACTCTGTGTCTCACACTGAAGATAACTTATACATCTCTGACAATTAAAAACTTCACTGTAAATGAAAAGTACTTTATTAAGTAACTGCAAGGTGTTTAAGCTTACCTTTACCATCCTTAAAGTTGCATAAAGTTTTTGGATCATTCTACTCCTTCTAACTACAGGAAAAAGGAGAAGGTTAAAAACTAGTACAGTACTTTCAGAGCAGAAACAGGAAGCACTATCTGGCTGAACTAACCTGGAGACAGAAAAAAATTCTAAGTAGGCATATGACACCTGAAATTGTGGAATATAGACAGTAACAAATTCAGCTCATCCATCCTTCCAGTTGTCTTAACGTATTCCTTGTCCTTCACAGAATATGAAAAAAACTTCTTAGACAGAAGAAAGATAATGGCTGGTGGGTTGTACAGTAATTGACAAATGTAGTCTCTATAAATTAACTTCTGTATATGCATTTCACTGCTACAAAGGCCTACTTTCTTTTCTTTTTCTGTTCACTAACTATATGCTTAGCAGCCCTCATCTGTTAAGAGTACTGAAAGTAGTGTGTGAGAACAAACACTTTTTTTTCCATTAGAACATGTTTTTTAGGATGGGTTTTTTTTTTTCCCACAAGAAGAAAATATACAGATTGCAATATCTCACATTCCCTCTGGAACTCAGGCAACTCATCATTACCCAGGGCATTCCACAGCTATTTGAAGGAATTTATGTTCCACTCCTTGCAAGGAAAAAAAAAAAGTTTTTATTTTTTTCAAGTTTAGTAAATGGTGGTTGTTAGTGACACAGCTCCTGAGTATGATTTATCACTTCTTGAAATTAATGACCCAAGTCTGTTTTTCTATTACATTATGAGACTGACACCTACCAAGAGCTGTGGAAGAATATGCTTTTTTAAGACTTGTTAATTTAATTTATGTAAATTAATTGGCTGAGGTTTGAGAATGGATTACAAAATTTTGTCATTTGGGCTTCTTTATTATAGAAGAGTCAGGTGTTGAAATTTTTTTTAAAGCTGTGTTATTCTGTTCTCTGCTGGTGTAGCGTGGGCAGATTCTCACTTGTTAATTATACTGAGAGCAGAGAAAGGATGAAAAAATCTTGACAGAAGAAAAGAATAAAATAATTTTCACTGGCATGCACTTAAGCTTCTGTCTGCATGTCTGTACGGGATCAACATCTTAAAGAACTATAGATTCAAAGAATAAATCTTGGAATGGCTTAGGTTGAAAAGGACCTTTCAGTCATTGGTGAGTTTGACACACTGCCGTAATTTTTCAAATAGGATGGGAAGCACCTTAGCAACTATATTTGCCAGATCCCTCAGGATTCAGAAATACACCTCATTGTGATCCCTCCTATTGACTTGTATAGTGCAGGTTCCTGAAGTGGTGTCAGACCTGATCTCCTACTTCATTCCTCAGCCACTGAGTTGAGATTTAGGGATTTGGCAGACAGTGAAAACTGAGGCAAAGAAATTGGTCAGTACCTCAGTCTTTTTGATGTCAGTTTCACCGGATACCCCATCCCGTTTATCAGAGAAAGTACAATGAAGTTTGTGTTCCTTCTCTCAGTAACACACCTATAGAATATATATATTCTTATTGTTCACATCCCTTGCCAAGTATATCTCTTTTCGTGCTTTGGTTTCCCTGATGCCTCAAACACCCTCAAACAGTATCACTGTATTCTTCCAAGGACACACATCTGTAGTTCCACTGCCAATGCATTTCCTTCCTGTGTTTCTGTTTGGCCAGGGAGGCAGCTGGGCTCATTTCTTGCCATCCATGACTGATTTTTTGTACACAGGAATCAAGATTTCTTGTGTTGCACAAAAAAAATATCATTAAGCAGCTCCAAGGTCTCCTGTCTTCCTTTATCCTGTAGGGCAGGTTTTCAGGTGGTCTCATCTATTATTCTCTTAAACAGCTGAAAGTTTCTTCCCTTAAGGTTTAAGGTCTTTTTGCGTGCATATATTCCCTATATAATTCTTACAATGATCTAACCTGCAGTTTCCTTAATTTTGACATTATGACAGCAAAAGTGAGATACCATTTCTTTCAAAAATTAAGAATTTTTGGCTACAGGATCACTAGATGACAAACACAAGATTCTATCAAGTAAGTGAAACATGGAACATTGCAAGTAAGCTAATTGTTAGAGTCTCTCTGAAAGAGCACAAACAATTCTCACATTTTTCTATTGAAATGAAGACTAGAAAAGCTGAATACAAAACAAGAAAGAATACGAATTTCATGGTTTTGTATTGCACAGTTAATAACACCATTTTTGTTCACTTGTTATTGTTCTCTTCTGTGAGTGACCCTGACATACTCATGTACACCTGCTTTCAGATGGAGACAGAATCATGTGCTGCAGAGCAGATTATGAATCTTCCTGTCTGTTGGGAAAATTTTACATTTAAACAAACAAGCATTCCAAAACAAGTAAAAAAAACTTTTAAAAAATCCACCCTTTAGGCTGTTCAGACTGCATCAAAACTTACGTAGAGCCACATTTATTACTTTGTGTTGAGGAATACATTTGGTGCAGGTAGCTCCACGTGCACCCTCCAGAGCAAGCTGCAGGTTGAGCTCTGGGCTGGCAGGAGCCCAGGGCAAGAGGCCATGACCCACCGACCCTTTGCATAACAAAGGGCCTGGGGACCTGGGGCTGGCCAGGGAACAGGACATGCAGAGACAGCAGGAGCTGAGGACTCAACTGGAAGAGCAAGACCTTCCCACAGACTGTGAAGGTATAAAAAGCCATGGGGATCCTTTGTTCGGGATCCCTCCTCCGAGGCACCAGCCCCAGCTGTGTCTGTGTTACTGTGCTGTGAACAATAGGCTCTATGGAACCAGACATCTGGGATTCTGCTAAGGGAAGCCTGTGGTTCAGCTGGTAAGGAAACCTGGTCTGACTGTGTGAGCATGGGCCATGTAGGGAGTTCAGCTGGGCACCTGCCAGATCACAGAAGCTGCTGGTTGTAAAAAGGCCTCAGTCCCAGCACTGAAAATCTGGCAGTGGTTGCCAGAGTGGCTTCTGAATGGTCAGATAGGGAAGTTTCCCTAACATTTGTTCTTAGAAACCAAGAAAACCAAACTTGTCATATTTGAATAATTTCTCTGTAGGTTTAAAACTGCTTGCACTGAACTAGTGTTAAAACAAACAAACAAACAAAAAACCAACCAAAAACCAAAAAAAACAAACAAACAAAACAAAACAAACCCCAAAAAAAACCCCAAACAATTAATCAATATCCACTAATTAAAAAAAAAAGAAATTTTAAAAGCACTACAGTATGCGTCCTTCAGGTTACAGACTAATATGAGTAAGTGATAAGGAGTTGCAATAGACATTCATTGTCATAATAAACCCAGGAATGCAATGAGCAGCTATGAGAGAAATTTCTATTATGAATAATTTTAAGGGAAGTATTATTAATTATATAGAAAAATAAATAAATACTGGACAAAATGGCCAGAAACGACATATTCATCATTGAAGTGAATTTTAGGTACTGTGGATGGGCTTTCAGATGCATTTAATAACAGTGTTGCTATGAAAGCTAGTAAGAGGTTTAATAGTTAAATACATTGAAGTGATGGATTTGAGCCAAAATTCATCTTTTTATGTCTTTTAGCACTACTGTGCAGGGAAGGTTTATTTTAACTCAGAACAGAAACATGTCTAAAGAGATTGCTGTAACTTAGCAGGAATCTGTAAACTGAACTGCTCACATCCTAAACACCAGCTAGGAGTGAAATAAGCTTCCAATTTTCCTGATGAGAGAAGGTGAAGCTTTCAGAGAAACCAGGTAAAGGCATGTTCAAGATCAGCAGGATGAAAATAGTTTTCATGCCAAACATAGACAGAGAAGCAAATAGCAAAGTCTGGAGAGAAGAAAGACATATTACTTGCAGAAAGTATTAGCTCTAGAAAACCAGACAGCAATAAAGGAGATTACTAAACATGATGGAAATTATTAAAAATGTTGTCATTGTATTTTCCAATACCTGTTGAATAGGCAAGATGCATTTTAAAACAAAGCCAAACATTCAACATAAATGTTTTGTCAGCTTTCTCCCAGGCATTTGGAAGCCAGCCATCCCAGGAAAATAAAATATTCAAGACACAAATGTTTCCATTTTCTACCCTGTATCAAATATCAAAACCACTTGACTAATTGAGCAAGATCCCAATAGTTGTCTGATCAGATAAAACACTGGCATCAGAATGCTAGTTTAGTTTTTCACAGACAACAGAAAGGAAACTGCAGAACACTTTCACACACCTCATTAAATCCCTTTGATAAAGCACCTTCAATACGCCTGCTGATATTTTACTCAGTCAAATAAATTATTAGGATTTGGACACAACAGCCATGTGCAGCACCACCATCAGGACATGTATTGCAGAGCTTGAAATAAGATGCTGCTTGGACTGGAAGGATTCAGACAATAGGGAGTGACAAGGAAGGTTACAGAATATAGAAGCTTTAAATTATAAATTCTCTAGAGTCAGCTAATCAAATCCAAGTTCATTCCACAATGCTTCAATATGAGTCTTCTTCCCATTCCTCTCCCACAGATGATTGCATAGTAACAGACTCCTTATTTGCACTAATGCAACACTACTGACTGGGGGAAGTTTACTCAACATTATGCTTGCAAATGTGAATAAAGAATTCAGTTCACAGCCATCATTTTGTTAAGCTGTTGCAGTAGCAACAGGGGTTATAAGTTTATCAGCTACAACTTAATGCAAGGGGAGAAATCTAAATTAGTTTTGATGGACAGATCTTGTGTTGTAAGCTCTTTTGTAGTTGACTTTTTTTTTAAGCTTTTTTCTCTTTCTAGCTGTACCTTGAGGGATGTACAGCATACATGCTAGGAAAAAAAATCCATTTAGAATCCATACAAAACAAGGTCAGAAGGGAGGATTGTTAATAGAATGTGGAAATGGAAATGCTGTCAAATATGCTTGAATAGAATTTCCATAAGACTTAGAGCACTTACAACTTATCAGGCACAAGAAAATGGGACCAAATTTTTCTGCCAGTCATAAATGTTTACACAAGTGTTCTAAAAAGCATATATCAATTGAAATTTCTCTGTTGTCCAGGCTCATTGCAGACTACATAGAGATGGTTAAGTCTCTCTTTTCCCCACGAAAATTATTTTTAGAACACATTGAACTGAGCATTGCTATGAATAAATTCATTAAGATTGTCACAGAGAGTCTTACACCTTTCTTATGTTCTTATACTCTTATGACTGTAAGAGACTACAACAGAACTAAATCCCCCTTGCAAGTTCCATGGTGTCAGGAAGGACTCAAATTGATGACTGTGGTACCAACATGTCTTAAACTGAATATTTGACTTCTGTGGTGTACCATCATACAGTTTTTATTCCCAATGACAGTTGGACATCTGGATCTTTGCTACCTTACTGCTTGAATAGACCCCAGCATAGTCTGTAACTAAGCCCTCTGGATAATTTGAATAAGTAATAAACTGAAGTTAGAATATGACTTTCTAGACAGGAAAGACATGGATGTGTCAGCAGCTGAGATAAACTAAGTGGGTAAAGAAACCCTGCTATAAGGGCACATCCAAACCAGTAAATAGAGCAGAGGTGTATACTGAGGCTTAGATTCCCTGAAGACCAAAATAATTTCTTCAAAAAATACCTCACCAGTGCTTGCTGATCTTGTTTATGCATGTACTTGTCTTGTTAGAGGAAAGAACTTGTAAAATAAAAACATGGAGGAAGAACTCAGGCAGACAGTGTTCTGTGCATTTAACTCTTCTACAAAAGCTAAAATTCTCAAGAAAGTCAAAGATTTAGGAGCTACCATGGAAAAAAATTTGCATGAATCTGAACTTTTAATGAGGCTCCTGGATACTTAATTCACTAGAAAATTCAGTTCATGAAGAATCCTTCTTTCTTTGAAAAACAAACATTTAAAGGGTTACTGTTAAAAATAGTGTCTGTAGGAGAAATTAACATATCCAACCTGCAGTGTGTGCAAGTTGCATTTAATATGATTTTTCAAAGTCTGGATTTTAAGAAATGAAATTAAGTTTAAATTTCACTTTTGTCATATACTGGATTTAGTTCCTTTAGACTTTATTAAAATAATTTTATTAAAATTTAGTTCACTTACATCAGGCATGTGTCACTAATTTAATGCTTGTAAGAATAAGTATAAACATTCTTGTATAAATAAGTGTTGCAAGGATGGGTAAGATCCAAACATTGCTGCAACTATTTCTTTCTAGTTTAGCATTATTATTCTTGTGGGCTGAATCAATTTTCCACAGGTAATTTGATTTTAAAAAATAGAGAATTACAGAACACTAGGTTTCATCTAAATGACATATTTCACTATGTAAAAGATGACAATATATAGAAGAGTTTATGACCCATGTGAGATTTATTAAAGTATCATAAATAGGGTCATATGATTTTAAATATGTAGGTTGAAAATTTGGGTTATAAAACCTTTTTTTATAGTTTTTTTACTAACTAAAAGAGGGATTCAACAATAAACTGCTAATAAATATCTAAAGAAATTTCAAAATCACTTATGCATATACTTTCATTTAAAATCTATGTTCATGTTATACACTTTTTAAATTTTTACCTAGCATTAGACTGTGTTTCAAACCCCTCTTTTGGGCGCAAAAGATTTTGCAGAGCCTGACAGCTGCATGGGAGGAATTACACAACTGAGGCATCATATTTTCCACTCTCTTCTACACATTCAGCAGATCACGGTGCTCGCATGTATCAGGTGAATTTGAATCCCATGAATCCCAGAATCACAGAATGGGTGATGTTGGAAGGCACCACAGGGGGTTATCTGATCCAACCTCCCTTCTCAAGCAGGGTCATCCCAGAGCACACGGCACAGGATTGTGTCCAAGTGGTCCTTGAATATCCCCAGTGAGGGAGACTCCGCACCCTCTCTGAGAAATCTGTCCCAGTACTTGGTCACTGCAAGGTAAAGACGTTCCTCTTCATGTTCAGGTGGGAAATTCCTGTGTGTCAGTTTCAGCCCACTGCCTCTTCTCCTATTGCTTGACATCATAGAGCAGAGCCTGGCTCCATCCTCTTGGCATCCTCATTACAGATACTCACAGACACTGGTGAGGTCTCCTCTGTTATTTCTTCTCAAGTCTGAACAGGCCCAACTCTCTCAGCCTCTCCTTACAGGAGAGATGTGCCAGTCCCTTAATCATCTTTTCCCCTTTCTGCTGGACACACTCCAGGAGCTCCATGTCTTCCATGTCCTTAGGAGCCCAGAACTGGACACAGCACTCCAGATGTGCCTCAGCAGGGCTGAGTAGAAGGGCAGGATCACCTCCCTCAACCTGCTGAAAATGCTCTTCCTAATGAACCCCAGGACACCATTGGCCTTCTTGACCATATAGACAACTTTCTGTCCACTGATATCCTGTCCTAGTCTGGTTGCATGTCTGTCCTGTAAAACATAGCAGGACTTTTTTATCAATTTATTATGTATTTTGGTTAAATAATTAATAATTATTTTCTGCCTTTCCCCTGCAAGGAAATACACTTGATATCCCTGCTTAAACTTTCTCTACTTTTTTCTACAACACTGCATTAACAGCAGTATTTCAACAAAAAAACAGTGGTAAAACACTAACCTTATATTCTGCAGTTTAAACAAAGAAGTAAAGGAAGTAAATTTGGATATGACCCTACAGAAATTTAAGGAGAAACACTGTTGTTATATTTTTAGTTATGTGTTTATGATATGTTAAAATACTGGACCTAGATTCATTGTAGTCTCCGAGAGGACTCCAAAGTGCTGAAACACACTGGGAAACTTCACCAGCCCTTATTGAAAATTTCCAGTGTAACAAAACAGATTACAACTCCAGTTTTCAGGACCAGACATTCAAATAAAATTCTAATCCTCCAATTTTTTAGTGTATGTTAGGATTCACTTCTTCTTTTACATAGCAAGGGAGAACATATAGTCAAGAATTTAATGTGATACAGATATTATAAACTTTCCATTTGCTACTTCATAAGGTATCCATCAATAAATAATAGAAAAAAAAATCCTGGCTTTCAAAAAAACATTGCAGACTTTTATATGATGTTAATCATCTCTGACTCTGAGCATATTTTTATGACTCAGTTCAGGGATGAAATTAAGGCTTATTTGCCTTGTGACAATCTCTTGGTTCTGTTAGCACGGGTACTGTTCATAAGCTATTTGCTTATGGTTAAAAACATAAATACGTGTTCTTAGTGTATTTCTATAAAATGCTACTGTTGGTATCCATGTCTAAAAAGGGTCAGAGTTCAGCTCCTAACAGACAGAAACCCATATATATAATTCAGTTCGACTGGGACATGTCTCCTGTTGCTGATACTGCAACTCATATTTTTTGTCTATCATCCAACTCTTGAGGGGTTTTTCAGCATTAAACTTAGTATAGTATTTTGTATTTAATTTAGTATTTTCATTCTGGGATGCTTTTTCAAATAAAGTCACAACTTAGAATCTGCTTATGCATTTCTTACAAATCAAAGTTAAAATTTTTGGGACTTTCTTAAATAAAAGCTCAGAAAATACACTTGAGAAACTAGTTGATTAACTAGGATTTAACTGTTTCTTATTCCTATAAACTGATATCAATATGTAATTTAAATTGCCCGGGGTGAACATTCAATGCATGTTAAGTATTCCCATATAACCAGTGCAGTACTCAGTCTCAAGATATTGCAGGGGTGAAGATATAAGGAGTTAGCATTCAAATCATTAATGAAAAGCAACCGTCTCACAGGAACCATAACCTTAGGATATAATGCAAACCACTGAAGCACATGTTTATCTAATCCTTGCAGTCACTGCAGAAGTTCATCTACACTATCTTCTGTCAAAAGCTTTTGGAGAGAGGTATAGAGAACATAAACACTGCATTCCACCTGACATTAATGCAAGTTTAGTCAAAACTCTATAAATACCATTTAAAGAGTAAAAAAGAAAAAAATCCAGATTCTCATAGATTCTTGGATTACTGGGGTTTTTTAGCTAAAAAATGACAAACTGATTCCTCATCTATAATATAAGAGCATTAGTATAAGATACAGGATTTTTAAGTTAGAAGCAAGAAAAAGGATAATTACTTCATTTGAGAAATTACTTAAATAGCTTTAAATTTGTGGAGCTAAGTAGATTAAACCTTTTAGAAATTTGGGGTTCAATTCCTAAAGATTTGGGATTTCTCTCTTTTTATATTTTTCCCCAGTTTAATGGACTTCCATATTCCTGTGTCTAATAGATTTTATATGTAGGAGCAGCTGCAAAGGAATAAGCAAGGGGGTAAATTTATATCTTCTTATATCTTCTAAACCCAAACATTTATTAAGAGTTTTCAGTATAGATAAGAACTGTTGTATGCTTCGATTGATTGAAGTGATTGGGTTCCTCAGAACATTTTATAACAGCACAATGAAAAATATTTGTGGGATATCTTTCTGTAGGTTTGATGTCCTAAAGAGCATGTTTTCTGTAATTCACATAGAAGTACAATATTTTCTGTCAACATATACAACTCCACAATTTTCATCACATGCACCGCTACCCTCTGGCTATAAACACCCCTCTCTCCCAAATGCACTCTGTCCTCCTTCTTCTCCTCTTCAAAGGTGGCAGTAACATCTACCCTAGCACACTCCATTTATCTCCTGGTTTGTATTCACACTGATTATGAGGTCTGACCTCTCTTCTGCCTCTTGAAGTTCATTCCTACTTTCAGCTATTTCCCCTGTGCTTTGGAGAACAGTTATCATTGTCTAAGACAGCCTCAGTCAACCATGACCGCATCTTGCTGTTCTTCAGCTGTTGATTTTTAGGAGTCTCTAAATTCCTTCCTCTGAGAGACAATAGTGTATCACTGATTCAGAGGAACTGAGTAAGCTAGCTCATTTAACTTTTCACCATGTCACTCTCCTTCAGATAAAAAATAAAAACCCTTTTGAAAACATGAAATAAGAAGCATTGTACTGGAGAAATGGAATAATACTATATGGGTATGATGTTATGTACAACATCACCTTTTGTGATGTATACACCTTTTGTGATGTATACACATATGTATAACATAGCCTTTTAGCTAATATTAAAAAATACTTATAATTGTTCCCTCAATAAATATGTGAGAAAATCTGAGAGTTTACTCTGATGGCTTTCTTTTATATTGTAAGGCAATAGTAGCTCAATTTTGCGTTAAAAACTTAGGACTTGGTCAGCCAACATCCTTATTTCACACAAAGCTACAGAATTACTAATGCCTTTAAAACTACACTCCACATTAGCACTCCAAACTTCACTGGCAGCTATACAGGTGTCTGAGCCACTATACATTTCACACATGACTAAATGGGCATATTGCCATAGGACAATTGAACAGGTTCATTACAGCTTCTTTATTTTACTTTCCACTACAGTTTTGTGAAGCTAATTTATTATTGCAAAGTTTCATCAAGATATTTTTCCAGTACTTCATACTTTCGTAAATATAATAATACTACTACCTTGAATGGTGCAACAATTTAATTGACCTATAAAATTTCTGTATGACAAAGGAAACATTATTGTTTTTTCTAAATAAAATATTACAGATAGATTTCGTCCAATAAAACCAGCTTTTAAAACATTGTAAACTACAGCCATAATTAAATATTAGCAATAAAGTGATTTCATAAAATACCAGAGATAACTGAAAAGGCTCCTTTAAAATCAGCATTTCCTAGACTGTAGTTAATAGCAAAAATATCACAGTATGATGCATTTGGTGAAGATCTTGTTGCTAGTAGTAGTACTATGATATTGAATAATATCTTACTGCTGTTATTTATTTTCTCAACAAGAAGAAGGCAGAAATAATATTGTTAACAAAACTGTTGCCTTCTACATCTTTTACTTCCAGTTCTCACATCTATTTTCCTGGATTTCTTGCCTAGTTATGATAAAGATATTGGGTGTGTAAAAATGTTAGAAACAAAAATGCCATGACAACAATATGGCAAGCATGACCTAAGAATGTTGTAAGTAAATATTGCAATGAATTTTGTCTCTGAAAAATGTGTTTTTCATAGGATCAAATAATAGTTTGGGTTGGAAGGGACCTTTAAAGGTCATCTCATCCAAACCCCTGCCACGAAGGACATCTTCAAATAAATCAAGATGCTCCAACTTGACCTTGAATTTTTCCAGGGATGAGACATTTACCTCTCTGGGCAACCAGTGCCAATGTTTAACACCCTTATTGTAAAAAACCTTCTCCTTTATATGTAATCTAAATATTTTAGTTTAAAAACATTATCCCTTGTCTTACATGCAGTAACATGCCCTGCAAGGAATTTTGTTCCCTTCTTTCTTAAGAGGCTCCTTTTAATATTGAAAGGCCACAATAAGATCTCAGTGTTTTCTCACAGCTGAACAACCACAACTCTCTGCTTTTCCTCACAGGAAAGAAGTTCCAACCCTCTAATCAGTTTTGCAGTCCTGTGCTGGACCTGCTCCAGCAGGTCCATGTCTTTTACTGAGAATCCCAGAACTGGTT
>VXBC01009347.1:339537-356218 GCA_013399945.1 Ploceus nigricollis
AGTTCTCACATCTATTTTCCTGGATTTCTTGCCTAGTTATGATAAAGATATTGGGTGTGTAAAAATGTTAGAAACAAAAATGCCATGACAACAATATGGCAAGCATGACCTAAGAATGTTGTAAGTAAATATTGCAATGAATTTTGTCTCTGAAAAATGTGTTTTTCATAGGATCAAATAATAGTTTGGGTTGGAAGGGACCTTTAAAGGTCATCTCATCCAAACCCCTGCCACGAAGGACATCTTCAAATAAATCAAGATGCTCCAACTTGACCTTGAATTTTTCCAGGGATGAGACATTTACCTCTCTGGGCAACCAGTGCCAATGTTTAACACCCTTATTGTAAAAAACCTTCTCCTTTATATGTAATCTAAATATTTTAGTTTAAAAACATTATCCCTTGTCTTACATGCAGTAACATGCCCTGCAAGGAATTTTGTTCCCTTCTTTCTTAAGAGGCTCCTTTTAATATTGAAAGGCCACAATAAGATCTCAGTGTTTTCTCACAGCTGAACAACCACAACTCTCTGCTTTTCCTCACAGGAAAGAAGTTCCAACCCTCTAATCAGTTTTGCAGTCCTGTGCTGGACCTGCTCCAGCAGGTCCATGTCTTTTACTGAGAATCCCAGAACTGGTTACAATAGTCCGGGTGCAATCTCACCAGAGAAGAGTAAAGGGGAAGAATCATTTCCCTCCACCTGCTGGTCACGCTTCTTTTAATGAAGCCCAGAATGCAAACACACACTATTCGTTCATTTCCAGCTTTTCATTCACCAGTACCCCCAAGTCCTTCTTGGTAGGCCTGCTTTCAATCCCTTCACCCCGAGCCTGTATCAATACCTGGGGTTTCCCCTGTTCAGGGGCAGGATCTTGCACTTAGCCTTTGTAAATGCTATGACATTCTCATGGCCTCAATTCTCAAGCTTGTCCAAGTCCCCCAGATGGCATCCCATCCTCCAGGTGTGTCAGCTGCACCACAGTTTGGTGTAGTCTGCAAACTTGGTGAGGGTACACTCGATCTGAGGATGCACTCGATCCCTGCTGTCTGTCACTAGTGAAGAAATTAAACAGTACTGGCCCCAGTACAGAGCCCTAAGGGAAACTAGTGGTTACTCATGTCTCTGTGTGCACTGACCCATTGACCACTACCCTCTGGATGCAACCATCCAGCCAATCCCTCATCTGCAGAACAGTCAACCCATCAAATCCATAGCTCTCTAATTTAGAGAAGACAATGATGTAGGAGACTGCGTCAAAGACCTTGTAGAAATCCCAATAAATTATATCCATAACTCTTTTTTTTGTCCACTGCTGTTGTCACTCAAATACAGAAAGCCGCTAGGTGGATTAGGTAGGACTTGCCCTTGGTGAAGTCATGCTGGCTGTCTTGAATCACCTCCCTATCCTCATTGTGTCTTAACAAAGGGATGATCTGTTCTATGATTTTCCCAGACATAGGGGTGAGGCTGACAGGTCAGTGGTTCCCAAGGAGGACTCACCCCTTTTAAAGATGGGTAAAACCTTCCCCTTTTTTCAGATACCTGGGACTTCACCTGACTGCCATGACTTCTCACATATCATGGAGAATGGCTTGGCAAGTACATCAGCCAATTCCCTTAGGAATCTGGGATGCATCTCATCTGGTCCTACAGACTTTTGTATGTTCAGGTTTCTCAAGTCATCATGAGACTGCTCCTCTCTTACAATGGAAGGGACTGTGCTCCACCAGTCCCCATTCTACTGCGCATCCACTTGAGAGGTGTGGGAAGAGAGGTTGCCGTTTAAGACTGAGGCAAAAAAGTTGTTGAGAACCTCAGCCTTCTTCTCATCCATTTTTAGTAGCTTGTCAGTCTTGCTCATCAGGACTGGTACCCTTTCTTTGACCTTTCTTTTCTGGCTGACACACCAATAAAGCCCTTCTTATTCTTTGCTTACCTTGCCAAGTTTGGCTCCAGCTGCACCTTGGTCTTCATCCCCACAACCAGACCAACATCCCTATACTCTTCCCAGGACACTTGTCCCATTGCCTGTGCATTTTCTTCTTGATCTACAGCTTGAGCAGAAGCTCCTAACTCTGCCATGCCACTCTCTTGTTCTCCTTGCCCAACTTCTTGCACCTGGGGTTATGAGCTTTTACCGTCAGTGGAAAGTGTCCTTAAACATCTGTCAGTTTAGTTCTGCTCCCTTGTCCCTGATGGCAGTTGCCCAGGGAGCCCCATTAACTAGCTCCTTGAACAGCTGGAAGGTTTTCTTTCCTAAATGTCCAGGTCCTGACTTTAGTCTTCACCTCATCCATTTTTGTCAGGACTGCCAACTCTACCAGTGCATGACCACTGCAGCCAAGGCTGCCTCCAATCTTGATGTCACCAGTTAGATCACTGGTGTTGATGACGATCAGGTCCAGTAATGCATTCCACATGGCAGGGCTATCTCTTGCCTGTCTTAATAAGTTTTCCTGCAGGACACCTTATGTGTAGATAGCAGATACCTCTCCACGAGTCTCGTGGATTGCCTACACCACAATGAAGATTATTTTTGGTAGAAATCTCAGACAAGGTATTTTAAAAATGTGAAGTTCTCCTGAAAAAAGGGCAAAGAAAAATCCACGCTTCTATCATGCTGAGAAAGACAATTATTTGGAAACGAATAAGTGTATGAAAATTACGGTTTCAATTAATGTTTCCATGGCAGGGTGGTTGGAAATAGAAGATCTGTAAGGTCCCTTCCAATCATAGCATCATTACAGTGCTATTACCTTAACAAAAACTGTTAATGTAAGTAAAATTTTAAATATCTTGAAGCCTATGTACTTGTTAATTCAGAAGTCTTTTAGAGCAAACTTACTAGATCTCAACTGCAATTTTTATCATGCAAGACATTTTTTTTCACCTACAACACTTGGCTAATGCATCTGAAGAAAAAAAAGGCAAAAAAATCTAGAACTGTTTTCCTCTTTTTATCTCATTATTTAACAGTTACGTGCAATTGTGATAGATTAACATATTTTAAAGGAAACTAATGTATTAGAAAAAATATTCCAAAACAATGCATTTGAGGAAACAACAATCAGTAAGGGCCATCAACACAATGTAGTTCAAATCATTTTGGTTCAAGAGGGCAAGTGGCGTTTTGATAAAATGCAATTTAAGAGGAGCATGTATTTGAAATATTTTCATTCATTTTTGGTTTAACATGAAGTTTTACCTTAGAAAGGGTTGGCAAAGGTAATATTAGGGGTTGGACAATTGATGTTAAACCTACCACCTGGATACCAAAAATGAATATCAAAGAAAATTCATTCCATTCTGCCTTTGAAATGCACAGAAATTAATGTTGATTTGATTTAGGGTATTAGTGCCTCAAATCATGCCAAAAACATATTTACCAGTGTCTAGTGACAACAGGCAGCTTTCTAAAAAATATGTAATTTTCAATTGCACTGATAAGTATCTCTTTGTTCTAAACATGAACTACAGAAAACAGCATGGAAATTCACAACTCTTCAGATCTTGTATTTGATCCTCATACTAATCTCAGCAAAGAATCAGTATACCCCTTGCAAATCTTCTAGCACATAGAAATATACTAAAACAGTTAAATGAATGGAAATGCACTCATGAACACTGTAGCCTAAGAAGAGCACTAGCAATCAACTTCATGGACATTTCAATAAAGAAAATACATAATGTATCTAAAGAAAATACCTAATGTACCTAATAATGATGTATACTTGCTTTAAACCAGAGACGTGGAATGAAAAGGATGCAAGATTTTATCTTTGAGAATACCTTTCTGATTTTAAGAGTGCTTATTTATTCCACGTGGAAAGTCAGCCTCTTTCAATGCTCTCCGTTTAATCACCAATAATTTCAGATACCAAACCCATCTTCTCAGTAGACTGCTAGGACCTGTAATTACTAGTGATCACAATTCACTAATTTCTGAGCTCATTCTTGGTGAATTGTGATCCCCAATCATAGACTGGTCATGTTCAAATACTCTGTAAGTATTCTTGACTTTAAGCTGTCCAAATATAACAGAATCAGTTTGGTGCCTGGGTCAGCACAGTTTGTCTGATTATTTTGGTGAAATTACATGTAACTATGAGAGACGTACAAAAGAAGCCTAATAACCTCCAAAGAGCCAGTATCCCATTTACTAAGGTGTGGATTCTGGACACTGAGATGACAGTTTTCAGAGAAGGTAAAACAGCAGTGGGAGACAGAAATAGCTGTGGCTTCAGGCACTCACAGCATGCAAAATGTACAAAGTTACCATAGGTTCTATTGCTCTACTGGGGAATATGGTATGATTAGCTTTAATATCTCTTCAGCTACCCCTCTCCTCACACTTCTATAGCTTGCTGTTTCAAACATAAGTTTGTTGTGGAGGATGTTCCACCACGTGCAACAGTGCAATATATGAATTTTCCAGTGGAAGTCTTCTGGCTCAGCAGAAACTGGAGAATAAAGAATATGTACACTCTCTTATTTCCTTTCTTTCATTTTTGCATGTAAGCTTCTCCAGAAAAGTTTTATTTCAGGTGGGTGATTTGCTGAGATGAGTAAGTCACACGGTTGAGAAGAGGTTTATTAATTACTGGTTTTTAAAACAACAAAAAATGTCATGATTTTACTGTGGAAATTTAGTAGGACACTGAAATATAATTAGTCAATGTGTAAAAGATGATACAAAGACCTCTTGTACCTGATTACATTTTCTACTTACCTCTCCAGGATAACCTATTTTTAAAATCTTGAGGACTAGATCAAATAGAAAAACCAGATTCTAGCACTCTGGATAAGCAATAAGTTTTGAAAACCAAATCAGTTGAGTATCAGTTGAGATGACTCTGGTATTTGATAGGGCTACAGACTGAGAATAATATGCTGACCTTTAGGCTTATGAATTAAGAAGTAATGTTATGAAATGTCATTATCCACCTGTCATTTGGATTAACATTTTTCCTCACAGTTTATAGAGAAGGGTGAACCTGGAAAATTTCAGTCCTTTAATCTCTAGGAAAATACGACTTTGTAATCCAGCTTCATTGTGAAATAATTTGGCACTGAACTTTTTATGGCAAGAGAGGCCAAAGGATGCCAGCCTACAGATTTGAGGAATAATTACAAGGACTATGCAAACTGAGGAAGACTAAAAGCAATAAGAAGTGTTCCTGTAAGACCCCACTGACTTTGTCCAGTTCTGATGACCCCAACATATGGAGGACACGGAAGTCCTTCTGGATGTCAGCATGACCCTATCAGCCACTCCTTCCAGTTTTGCATCATCATCAAAGTTACTGAGGGTACAGTCTGCCCCATCAAGTAGATCATTAGTGGGGCTCTGAAATAATATTAAACCTGGTATTGACATCTGATACATGCCACTAATTACTGGCCTCCAAATAGACTTCCTTACACTGATCAGAACCTTCCAGGCTCAGCCATTAGCAAGTTTTCATCTCACTTCCCTTTACAGTTATCCAGCCCACACATAAACAGCTTGTCTGTGAGGATCTTACAGGAGACAGTGTCAAAGGCCTTACTGAAGCCCAGGTGTACAATATCCCCTGCTCTTTCTTGTCTACCAGGCCAGGCATTCCATTACAGCTGTTTATCAGGCTGGTCCAGTGTGACTTCCCCTCCAATCCATGCTGAGTACTCTTGGTCATCTTCTTGTTATTCACCTGCCTAGAAATTTTTCTCAACTCCCTCAGCACTCACAGGCCAATGCATCCCATTGTGGCCCATGTATTTATATATGTCCAGTTTGCTTAAATATTACCTGACCTGAACCTGATCCACCAAGGGTGCATCTTTGCTCCAGGCTTTCCTCNGATGACTCTGGTATTTGATAGGGCTACAGACTGAGAATAATATGCTGACCTTTAGGCTTATGAATTAAGAAGTAATGTTATGAAATGTCATTATCCACCTGTCATTTGGATTAACATTTTTCCTCACAGTTTATAGAGAAGGGTGAACCTGGAAAATTTCAGTCCTTTAATCTCTAGGAAAATATGACTTTGTAATCCAGCTTCATTGTGAAATAATTTGGCACTGAACTTTTTATGGCAAGAGAGGCCAAAGGATGCCAGCCTACAGATTTGAGGAATAATTACAAGGACTATGCAAACTGAGGAAGACTAAAAGCAATAAGAAGTGTTCCTGTAAGACCCCACTGACTTTGTCCAGTTCTGATGACCCCAACATATGGAGGACACGGAAGTCCTTCTGGATGTCAGCATGACCCTATCAGCCACTCCTTCCAGTTTTGCATCATCATCAAAGTTACTGAGGGTACAGTCTGCCCCATCAAGTAGATCATTAGTGGGGCTCTGAAATAATATTAAACCTGGTATTGACATCTGATACATGCCACTAATTACTGGCCTCCAAATAGACTTCCTTACACTGATCAGAACCTTCCAGGCTCAGCCATTAGCAAGTTTTCATCTCACTTCCCTTTACAGTTATCCAGCCCACACATAAACAGCTTGTCTGTGAGGATCTTACAGGAGACAGTGTCAAAGGCCTTACTGAAGCCCAGGTGTACAATATCCCCTGCTCTTTCTTGTCTACCAGGCCAGGCATTCCATTACAGCTGTTTATCAGGCTGGTCCAGTGTGACTTCCCCTCCAATCCATGCTGAGTACTCTTGGTCATCTTCTTGTTATTCACCTGCCTAGAAATTTTTCTCAACTCCCTCAGCACTCACAGGCCAATGCATCCCATTGTGGCCCATGTATTTATATATGTCCAGTTTGCTTAAATATTACCTGACCTGAACCTGATCCACCAAGGGTGCATCTTTGCTCCAGGCTTTCCTCCAGTCACTAAGTCTTTCTAGCAAAGATTGACACAAACAAGATGTTCAGTACCTCAGAGTTTCCCATGTTTTGTGTATCCAAGTCCCCTTTATTACTGAGCAACAGGTCCATATTTTTCCATCCTTCTTTTATTGCCTGTGTACTTGGAGAAGCTATTCTTGTTGTCTTTGACATATGTGGCCAGATACAATTTCATTTAGGCATTAGCTTTCCTAACTTTATCCCTGGTTGCTTGAAAAATGTTCTTGCATTCCTCCTAGGTCACTCATCCTTGCTTTTATCCCTTGTATTCTCCCTTTTTCATCTGAGTTTTCTTAGGAGCTCTTTGTTCATCCATACCATTTTCCTGGTAGTTTTGCCTAACTTCATGTTCATTGGGACGGGAGTCTCTTGGGCTTGAAGAAGCTGAGCCTTGAATATCAACCAGCATTCTGAGGCCACTCTTCCCTCCAGGGCCTTATCTCTTAAGGCTTTTCTGAAGCTTCTGGGGCATAAGCTTGCTTTTCACCTTCCTCACTGCCCCAAGAATCCTGAATTCCACCATCTCATGGTCACGGCAGCAAAGGCTATCTTTGATCTTCACATCCCAGATGAATACATTCTTGTTAGTGATTATGAGGAGCAACAGACCACCTCCTTGTGTTACTAGAAAAAGATTATCCTGAGTGTACTCCTGGGTTACCTGTGTCCTACTGTATCATCCCTCCACTACACACTGGGGTGTTTGAAGTCCTCCATGAGTACCAGGGATTGCAGACATGATGCTGTTCCTGTATGTCTGTAGAGAGTCTCATCTGTCTGTTCTTCTAGGGCAGGTGTCCTACAGCAGACACACACTGTAATGCCATCTTTACCTGTCTTCTCCTCATAAATCCTAAACCATAAATTCAGGTTCATCTCCTCACCCATTCCCAGGCAGAGGTCTTTTCCTTTCAGCTGATCTCATATAAAGTGCATCTTCCCTTTCCTATATTCATGTTTTTGCCTTCGTGAAGTGTCTCTATCTCTCCATTGCAACACTCCATTCATTAAATTCAATCCATTTCAAGTATGTCACTGAAAGAGATGTCACGGACAGCCCAGAGCAGTTTCCAGGCATGACTAGTTTGTCTTGAATGTCAATAACTGATAATACACCACTGAGACCAAAGCAGACTTCCATGAACACTGCTGGGATCATACATGAACAGCTGCAGTGCAGGAAGATGTCTGTACAGAAGATTTTATAAAATCAGTCTTCAGTTCTGAAAAAAAAATAAACTCTAAACAAATGAATAACAACAAAAACACAACTCACAACACAAAAAAAAATGAAAGTACTGTAAAGTCAGTGTGGATCAAATTGCAAGTAGCCCAAGCTAAGCCTACAGATAAGAAAAGGAGAAAGACCTATGAAGACTAATTTACCTAAGACATAGGAAAATGTGAGCTGTGAAGACAGCTGTCAACTTCAGCACTATACCACTGATACTGGTATTTGTCCTGGACAAATTACAGATGGGAACATCTGGAGAAGCTCTGACAACATCTGAGTGCTTAACTACCATCAAGACACGAGAGCTGTTATAGACCTGTTTGTACCTCACATGGCTAATAAGTCAGTACTTTTGCACGTGTTTATGCAAGAGAGCACTGTGATGGAAACCAGTGTGAAAGAAAAAATTAAAGACTTAAGGGTATTTTTACCTTCACTTTCAGTTCAGGCACTTCCTTTTTAGTGAAACCAATTGTGTCGGACAATATGTCATTATACAGTCTGGGAACTGCCCTGATTAAGTAAGAGAGTACTAAAATTAAATCTACTTGTGTAGAAAACTGTTATAAGAGACCACTTGTGTACGTCAACAGTCTCAAGACTCCATTAGCAACAAAGACTGGTTGACAAATTTTCTTGTCAAAGTCCTTCACTGTACTAGTAAAAAATGAAAAGATTTGTATGACAGGATGCTCTTAACATTTTTCATGCTAATATGTTCCACCAAGACACCTGCTGCTCAGGAGAGATGACCAAGAGCTAATGAAATGGTGCTCTATACAGAACAGATAATTATTTCACTAACTGCAATGGGTAAAAATTCAGTTTGTATTTCTTGATCTCTGTGAATATCCTAAACACATCTGCAGCTTGCCATGTTCTGACAGGAGAGACCACCTTTCAGGATTACCTAATTATGGGTGTATATAAGAACTAGAGTACTGATCCAGATCTACATCTTGCAAAGACTCATGATCACACAGGATTAATCTCTTCAAGGCCTGTAATATCAACATGAATACGTCCCAATACACAACATTTGTATTTGCTATGTTGTCTGGTAGCCATATTTTCATTAGATTCCAAGACTATGTCAAAGTGACTGCTTTTTCTGATCTTTGGAGCTGCTACTCCTAAACCACATTACATGACATTATGAGTCAGGAACAGGTACCTGGTGATGCCTTACCAGGGACCAAATCTCTAAACTATTCTGTTTTCTTAAAGCTAGAAGTCAGCTTCTTAAAAGATGAAAATGGATAATGTAAGGGTATGTGGAAAGAATGTGTTAGAATAACACATCCTTGATGTATCTGGTCAGGGCCTTTCTCATTGCAAAGAGAAGTAATGTGAAAAGGAGGTCATGAGCAAGAACATACAGACAGAAACCGGACCAAATATCATAAGGGAGGTAGTGATGATACCAAACTTGGGCAGCCACACTACTTGGTATGGATGTGTGAAGTGTGACAATTTTCATTTTTCATTATGACCATATGACTTAGCACCGATTCAAATCTGCATCATAAGAACACAGAGAGTTACAACATCCTGAGACATAAAACCTGACCAATTATCATTAGCAATGAAAATAATGAGAAATAAACCTGGTCAGTTGCATTTACTGGTGGGCTACCAAGAAACTGCAGGCAAGCTGGGACTTTGCTAAGAAGAAGACTAAACCTTAGGACCAGGATGTTGAAGGGGCATCTGAGGGATGACCCAAGCAAATGGATGAGGGGTAGGAGAAGCAGGCAGGAACAAATCAGAGGGTAGAAGGAAATGTGTTCAAGTGGGTCAACTGTAATATAGGTTTCATTCATATACTTGTCTGGCTGAACCCTGGGACTGATCAGCACAGTCTGTCCTATCTTTTTATATCTTCACATGAAATTTTTTCTTTCTTCTCACTGCATATTTTCTTAACTACCACTCAGCGTACCCTTACTCTCTATTCTATAGCAATGTGTGGAGTAAGTGACCACAAGACATGTGTGTGAGTGAAATTTGGTGCCAGCTACTAGAGGCAGACTAGAGTCAGAGGCACCCAGGGGTTGTAGACACGCCTGGCCTGGTGTCTGCTACTGGAGCATGTTGGGAGCTTTTAATCTGTAGCCACTGGGGTGAGCATGCTATATGTTGCCTGAATGTCAGCTATGAGAGGACTGGCATGATTAGGCAGGCAGGTTGGAGTAGGTGAGCTCCAGAGGTCCTTTCCAACCCTAATTACTCTGTGATTTTTTTTCTTTGAGGTGAGTGGGGGGTTCAGTGTCAGCAGCTGCTGCAGCACTAAAGGCAAGTGTGCCTGGCGCTGGCACATTGTATCTTCCCCAAATGTGTACATGTCCATTCATCAGCAAACCTCAAGTCAAACAGCCAATGGCCTGGATCAGGAGGCCACAGGTTTGGATCAGGGTATCAGGCTGGTTGAGCTCTAAGAAAGAAACCTTGGAACGCAAAATTACCTTTAGTGAAAAAGGTTATTACAGAGGTTGATGCAAATACCCATGTAGTACCCACATTTTCTGCTCCCTTGGGAGATTTTCATAGAGGAGCAGAGAGGGAAGGAAAAGGAAACAATTTCTATTTCTGTCCCTTGTTTTTCCCATGTGGAATGCATTGGAGAATTGTTTACCTGGATATTGGATATTGGTGAGCATTGTTTGGCCCTGATGGCCAATGGAATGCACCTGTGCCTGGACTCTCTCTGAGGGAGAGAGTCACGAGGAAGTTTCAGTTAGTGGTTAGATATGATAGTTAGAAGTTAGGATGTAGTTTTAGTATTTCCTCTTTAAATAATATATTAATGTATTGTAATATAGTTATAATAAAGAAACTATTCAGCCTTCTGAACTGGAGTCAACATCATCCCTTCCCATCTCAGGTTCACTTGCATTTTTCCCTGCAACATACCCATGCAGGTTAAGGTCTGAAACTAACTTTTGAATTAAGCTCATTATTAAGTGGTTAATTTATACAGCATCCTGTTCTCTATAAGTAAGGATATTTATTAAATCATTTTAAAACCCATGATAATGGCTTTTAATTTAAAAAATTCCACAAGTAATTGTTTTACCTTTCAAAAATGTACAATATGTGCACATTTTGGGGGGGTTG
This sequence comes from Ploceus nigricollis, assembly GCA_013399945.1. Lineage (NCBI taxonomy): Eukaryota > Metazoa > Chordata > Aves > Passeriformes > Ploceidae > Ploceus > Ploceus nigricollis. The sequence continues at coordinate 350,743 of VXBC01009347.1, forward strand.
GTTCTGCTTTTAAAATAAATAAGGACACACACATATGCTGAACCTTGATATTTTTCAAGTACGTACAGAATCTTAGAATTAGATTGTACTTTGTGTATGTGGCAGGGGTATGGTAGCAGGGATATGCATAGGGCTGCAAGGATGACTTTGTGAGAAGACATCAGAAGCTGCCCCATGTCAGAGCTGACTGACTCCAGGCTAGCCTGTGGCTGGCCAAAGGTGTGCTGATCTGTAGTGCTGGCAGCTGGTGATAACATACTTAACATGGTGAAAATCATGGCAACAGCAGCTGTCAGAGAGAGCAGGGAACATATGTGAGAGAAACAGCTCTGCAGACACCAAGGTCAGTGCAGAAGGAGGGGCATGTGGTGTAGATCCTGGGGAAGACTTTGTTGAGGCAGCTGTGCCCCTGCAGCCCAGGGAGATCCATGGTAGAGTAGAAATCCACCTGCAGACCGTGGAGGATTCTGTGGCAGAGCAGGTGTGTATGACTCAAAGGAAGCTGCAGCTCGTGGAGAACTCAAGCTGGAACATGATCTTAGCAGGATGTGCATCCTGTGGAGAGGAGGCCACGTAGGAATAGGTTTTCTGGCAGGATCTGTGGTCCCATGAGGGACTCACATTAGAGCAGTCCAATGACCTATGTTGGGGCAGCTCTTGAGGAACTGAAGACTGTGAGAAGGACATACTGGAGAAGTTCATGAATACCTGTTTCCCACAGGTGGAACCCCACAATGGAGCAGAGGCAGATAAGTAGAGGTGAAGTGCTATAAGCTGACTATAACCCACATTCTTCCTGCACCACTTAGGGTAGAGAAGTTAGAAAGAATGAGTGCAACAAAGACATTTTTAGATTGCTCCTCCTTCTCATTATTCTACCCTGTTTCTTTTGAAGAAAATGAATTAAAAGAAAGAAAATGAACAGTCAAGTCTGTTTAATTTATGACAGTTACTGCTGAATTTCCTCTCTGTCTTATCTTGACCCACAAATTTTTCATTGTATTTTCTTCCCCTGTCCTGTTAAGGAGGTGGAATTATAGAGTTTGTGGGCACGTAGCAAATAGCCAGGATCAACCTACCCAGCTGCTCTTTCTGAGGCTGGAAGGGACCTCTGGAAATCATCAGTCCAACACTCTGGTCATTGAGATTGCATTACTCTCTGGATGTGCAGAGAGTACTGCTCTGGAGATCCTACGTATCTCCTAGAATAAAGACTCCTCAGCCCCTCTGGACCATCTGTTCCAGTGCTTGCACATAAGGGAAAGAAAAGACAAAAAAAGAAAAAAGTGTTTTCTTCTGTGTAGCTACAGTATCCTGTATTTCAGTTTGTGTCCCTTACCTGTGACAAGTGTGTCCTTCTTCGTTCCCTCCTATCAAATACTTATACACATAGATAAGTGCCTGAGTCCTCTCTAACCTGAGCACTTTCAGCTCTCTCACCTTTGCATCATGCTTCAAGCCATTAAAAGCCACATAGATGTGTCTCATCAGGGCTGAATGGAGAGGACAGGATCACCTGCCTTAACCTGCTGTCAATACTTCTCCTAATGGAGCTCAAGATGCTATTTGCCTTCACTGCTGTATAGGGCATTGCTAGCCTCTGGTCAGCTTGCTATTGACCAGCACATCAGGCTCTTTCCTGCATGGTGTCCCTTTTCTGGAGGAAAAAAGAAGACCACAATAGTTTCACAACCCAGTGTAGACTGAAAAGCAGTCGCTTTTATGATACAAAAGTTATACTCAAGAGATTCACTAAATAAGCTGGAAATTAAAGATCAATATATTCATGTTGTCTTAGATAAATCTTCCCATTCTCCATATTTTGTGTCCTTTTTTTCTCCTTTACTAGATTCATATTTAAGCTGTGTTTGCCAAGTACCCACAAATAACTGTAAGCAAGTTGCCTTAGCTTAGAAAGCCAAAACCACACCCTTATAGTATTTTTCCAGTAGGTAGATTGAGTATTGAAGATAAAACTTCTATAATTGAACATGGCTAAATCCATGATGTATAGTCTCTCCTTTGCAGAACAGGACAAGAAGCCACTCATCGTTACCACCCATAAGGAGCACAAATTATTTTATGGCAATAAATATAATGAGAAAAAAAAAGAAAAAACAGTGTCAGAAAAATAACTTTATTTGTGAATGAATGAATGATTTAAACTTCACAGAGGTCAAACCATTTGTAACCTGCCAGAAGAAATTTAACAGCCCTGCTCTGTTCTTTGTGACTTGATGTAAACTGACAGACACAGATGTGTCTGGAGTATGAGTCTTATGCCATTTACACCACGATATTCAGTAGCTGCCCTGCTTTAAACAAGGATTATACAGTGTGACAAGCTGAACACAGCCAAGATGCTGCTCTTTCTCAGGAAAGCCAAGAGGAGCAAAAGTGATTTTCTTTCTGTTACTTCAGGGAAAAAGGAGACACCTGTCAAGGAACATGAGTAGGTTTAGAGGACGACAGAAACGGAAGGGATTGCTGCCTTTGGCCAGACATCTGCCTTTTAAGAGAGCATCACTTACTGAGGATGTAATGTGGCTGAATGAGTTTAGGGAGAAGAGTTAATAAATGCTAAAACTACCTAGGTCAGGCTATAGTTCATATAATATTCTGCAACTTTCCTTCAGCCAGTCAGAAACCTGAAGAAATAAAACATTTAATCTATTTCACATCCCCTCTTGGGAACATCAGACAAGGGATCGCTATTGTAGAATAGAAGCAAAAAAAAATTGGTCTCTATAGTAGAATAGAGACCAAATTTCAGAGCAAGGATTTTCCTCTTTTGCATATTGCAATTGTTGAAAGTATGTGAGAGACATAGAAGTACTCCATTATTATCTTTTGTATCACTTTCTCATTACAAATGCCATTCTACAGGATTTTTCTTTCAGGATCATAATGGACACACCTTTAGCAGATAAGCTTCAATTTCTGTCTCTGTATTTGTTTTGAAAAAGTTTTAGCTGCCTCTTTGTCCATACACAAACTGAAGCTAAACAAAGTCTGAACCTCAGTCTTGGTCTGCAAAGCACCTGAAGCACTTCAGATATGCCATGATTTCACACTTTATTTTCAGTAATAATTTAACAACTTACTGATGTAAATAGACAACAAATTATTTATTGGCCTGTTAGAGGAATATATAGCTACAAAGCCGTGATATATCTAGGTGGTACTGTTGCAGCAGTGCCGAGTATAAGGTCAATTTTTCTTTTTGTGACAATAACAAGAACAGACACAACAGTATGAAAAACATATTAATGGGGCAGTTCTTTTGTCTTGCAGCATGAAATGACAAATCTCTTTATAACATACTGTTGAAAATCCTTATTTTTTTGATAAGCATAATTTAAAGCAAGAGATGTTAAATTACACACCTGAACCTGTAAACTGAAAACAAATTATTTAAATCTAATTAACTGAAAAGGGAAGCCAGAGATTTTAAAAGTCTGTCTGCAAAGTGTTGCCTTTATACCCATGACCAAATAACACAGATAAAGAGAAAAACATTAAAAAATATTAAAAGAGTAATAGAGGGGTTAAATCCTGAACCTCATGACTAGCTATTGCATAACGGTGTAGGGCTGAAAGGATTGCACCAATACAGAAAGAGAAAAATAATACTGAATCAGAGAAAAAAAAATCAGCATTATATATGAATTTTGTTTTTCTGGAGGATGACTACTTTTGGAAACAAGAAAGAGCCATTATTACATTGAAAGCTTTCAAATCTCTCACACTATGTCTGATTTAAGCCTCACCATTCTTTAAATTCACTTTTGATTTTCTAACACGCAGCTGTAAGTGGATGGAGATTTGTAATAGGGCCGATCTTGTTTTCTCAAACTATTCTTCATTCTATACACTTTTGCTTAACAGCATAAAATGCTGCCAAGTTACTGGTAGATGATGGGCGCACATCATTCTCTGATCTTTCCTTCTGACACTCTTCCAAGGATTCTAATAGATCTCTTTTCTTTACATTGCATACTTTAAAGTATGTTTGGACTTTTGGTATCTTATATGAATTGAATCACTCCAACTGGAATATTTACTTTTTCTTCTCTGCCTCAGAAGTTCTCCTAAAACTCTTACCAAGTGCTCTAAACAATGGTTTCTTTACCCACCTTATTTTGTTTCATTCCTCTGTTACTTCTTATTAAGCACATCAAACCAAACTTTTAATCTTGAGACCAAAAGGCTATCATTTATATTGAATTTTTCATTTTCATTTGACCTTGATGTTACTTTTTAAGACCCTTCAAATATTTCACCTGCCCATATCTCAACACCTCTCTTCAAATGACTTCCTCACAGTACTGCAGGATACTTCACCTGCTCGTTCTAACTACTTTCCTTAAAACAATCTTCCATTCTGTTTCTTTTATCTCTTTTGACAAAGTGCCTAAAGAAAATCAACCTGAATATCCACTTTGCTTACACAGCTGTAGCACTTTTAGCACCACAATAGCTGAGTACCTTCTAACAGCTATAGCTCATTAAACAGAAGATTCACCTGATTCACCTGTGGGATGCCGATTAGAAAATGAAAGGACAAAACAGAATTCACCTTTTTTTTTTTCCCCATGTCCCAGATCTTTGGCCAGTCAACATTTAGACATGACAGTCCTAAGCTAGGGTTCTTTTTGCAGTGTACTAGCACTAGAAAAAATTAATTTTTGTTATAAGTCCCTGACTTATATTCTGAATTCTGAATATTTTTCTTTTAAGAATACATAAGGGAAGAATTGGCTATCAGGTTGTAAAAATCTTGTTTAAAACATCATTAGTTGTTACTGTATCCTAAATTATGTGCACAAAGCATAACCAAAGTATTTAATAGGACTTCAAAAATAATATTTTAAGCTGTGTCACAATTTTTTTAAGTGTCTTCTGTATACAGAAGTGAAAGAACAACTTTTACTGCATTTTAAATGCTACACCTAATGCCAGGAGATGGGACATATGGTGTTTTCTGTCTCACAAAGAGGAGATGATGCTGGAATATAACAGCATGTGGTATCGAAAGCCTTTTAATTTAGGAAAGTGCTTTTAAAAACTCCTCCTCTCCTCCAAGTCCCTTAGATCTCTTAGATTTAGGACTTTGGTTGCTAGAATTCATTTCAACACCTAAACTTTATGATTCTGTGTTTGCTTTTTTCTGAGATTGTCCATTACTATGCTGAAAATCATCATATTCTTGCAGAACAGTTTGTCTTCTGGTTTGATTATTACTACAGACAGTAACTTCTGTAGCTTCAGCTTAAAACACTTTTTTGGGGGGAGTGTGGGGGGATCTGTTGCAAATGAAAGAGAAGCTTTGGACAAGTTTTATTGGGCAGACTCTCTTGTTGAGTCAAGGGTTTCAGAAAAGGCCACGTGACTTCAAAACTCCCTCTCAACGAGGAGCTCGGGGTGGCTGGATCCAATCCTAATCCCAGGTATGGTCAACAGTTTATGTCTAAAG
>VXBC01009348.1:5007-32964 GCA_013399945.1 Ploceus nigricollis
TGTTCCCTGCTTTTCAATCACTGCCCTCCAGAGCAGGGCAGTGACAAAGCTGTGCAGGAGAGCATCCTGCAGTCCCCTGCTCACCCAGACATCGCTGCTGCAGCATTTCATCTGCAAGAGATTCCCAGCAGGAGGCTCCCAACGATCTGCTGCCATTAGGGCTCAATAAAAGAGCAATAGTGTGCCACAAGGCTGGGGCTGAGCAATGGCACTGCAGCTGAACAGAACAACTCCCATCAAAGTAAGTAACACTTGGGGGATAAGAATCATTCTTTTGAGAAGAATTTCTGTGCTCCTGAACCCATCCTGCATCCCACATTCAGCTGATTTCAGTGGGGTTACCTGGGACAGGACCCTGCACCAGGAAACAGAATTAATGTTTGGTATTTGCTGTTCCTGCTGCTTCCACGGACAGGGAAAACAGAGAATGTGAATCCCAGAACACACAGGCAGCTTCCAGAGCCCATCTGAGTTCAGATATTCCAAATGAGAGCCCAGAGAAGCCCAAAGCCCCAGCCCTGACCCTGGCTCCAGAAGGGCCCTGGGGATGCTCTGCCGTGGTGCAGGATCAGGAATTCCAAAAACCCCGGGCAGAAAGGCAACAGCAAACACAAAGGACAGCAATTTCCCCCTCTCTGGGGTTTGTTCTGTGTGTTCCTCCTCTGCTGCAGGCCCAGCACAGTGCCTCCCCTCTCTCCCTGGGCTCATTTTTATCCTCTTGGAGAAAGGGGATATTCCCCTTCCAAAATCTTGGAATTTCCTGTCTGAAACAGACACTGCCTGGGCAGCCTGAGGAGAAAGAGGCTTCTAAAATCTTGGGACATGCTTTTCCTTCAGCTCCATTGTCTCACTTGTTTAAAGAGGTGAAGACAATCTGGCAATAACTGGGATTTAGCAATGATGGCCAACATTACCCTCTGTGATTCTGTCTCTTCTAGATACTTTCCAGAAGCAAAGAGAAAAAATAGTAATTACATTTCTGAGGGTTCATCCTTCAGCCCAAGTGCTCTGACTGCCACAGACCACCTAAGTCCTGCCTACACCAGCTTTTCCTCCTGCCCAGCTATAAAATAAATCTCATTCTGCTCTGAAGCTCTCATTCCAAGCCAGCTCTGAAGGTCATAGCAGCAGCCCCCAAAAATGTTTCACTTCCCATCCCTGTCACTGCCTGCCTCAAACACATTGAGAGTACTTTGGGTCTCCTCAGGGTCACACTGAAAAATAAGCCTGGAGGGTTTCAATATATTTGAGGAGCTCATTCAGCAGAGTTTGCATCTCTTGGGCAGGCTTCACTGGAGCCACCCTCAACATCAGTCAGGGCACCTCACTCAGCCAGAAAAGAACTGCAGGCAGGGATGAATCTCATCCTTTCCTCTTTTGGGCAGCTCAGGAAGGCACCAACCTCCTGTTTTTAGCCTGACTACAGAAGACAACTTTAATGAGGCTCAGGGAAGATCACCTTGAAGGTCAGCCAGCAGCCCATTGTCACAGGAGGAGCTCCCTGACCCAATCTGGGCAGCCCCTGAATAAATCCTGACCCAATCTGGGCAGCCCCTGAATAAATCCTGACCCAATCTGGGCAGCCCCTGAATAAATCCCTTTGGTTCTGCGTCCAGTGGGGCTGTGCTCCCTCCTGCTCCCTCAGCTGTCAGGGTGGGAGGTGTGAAGGTGTGTGGGATCATGTTGGAATCTTGGTTGTAATCATTAATTTAAGGAAATTTTAGCAAAAAGTGAAGAAAGAAGGGTTTAGAGCAGCATCTTTCATTCATTTCTGTCTGTAGAGAGACAGACAACAGGAATGGAAACCCTGCACGTGTGCACAGACACTCAGCTGCTGCTGGCTTGGGAATTCCCCATGTGTGCCTGCATGCCCAAATATTCACCTTCTCATCCTGCCTCAGCCTGGGAAACACAGGAGGTGCAGAGCAAGTAAAAGCTACACCACTGTAAGAAATGTGTTTTCACATAAGCAGGGAATATAGCAAGGTCCCTCTTTCCCTGACAGCAGATGAATAGAGCAGAAAATGAATTCTTCAAAAACTGCTGCTAATGCTGACCTTAAAATGGCCCAGAAATAATTTCAAAGGTTTCAGCCTGATTGTTTAAATACACTTTCAGCATTTTCTGCCTGCTGTTAATCAGACATTTATGACTAATAACTCCTTATCTCTCCAACATTCACCTATAAACCAATCACTATAATCAGGCAGGGGGGTGCTTTGGCCACTGCTTAAAATGTGGAGCACAGAAGTCCCATCTCCACCTTGAACCCTCTCCTCTGCTTGTTGCAGTGCTTGCTGTCCTTCCATGAGCAGAAGCTGCTTCAGGCAGAGGGAAATCTTTTTCTTGTTGTGCTCATGCAGAGCACCCACCACACTGAGGTTCAGAAACAACCTCCTGCTCTTGTTGCTTTCACTGGTTTTGATATGAAAACCACGGCGTGAAGGAAACGTGCAGCTGTGAAGGAGCTTGCATCAGAACAAAAAAAAATGGTTTTATTCCTTTTTCTTAACAAATCATGCAAAGATTCTCATTTCCCTCGTGGATTAAGAATGTACTTAGTCAGGGGAAAACATCTGTCCAAGCAGTGAGGAAGGAGAGAGAGCCATATGCCTGAGTGAACTGCTGCTCAGGAGTATGGAAAGAAAACCTAGAGGGCTGGCTTGGGATTTGGCTCTCTGGAGGGGAAAAAAGCAAAAGCTCACAGCAATCTGTTCACATAGCAGAGAGGGACAGAGGCAAAGATGGGAGGGCATCGTGCTAGCAACACCTGCAGGAGGAATATTGGTGAATAGCAAGCAGCACAGCCTGGCTCAGGACAAACATCTGTGCAGGGGAAACACCCAGGCTGGTGGGAGCACTCCCCCAGTGCCAGCACCAGCTCAGGACAGCTGGGAAGGACAGACAGACAGACTGCAACCAGCTGAGGGACAGCAAATGGGTCCAGCTCCTTCCTGAGCTCAGCCTAAGGCACTGCTGGGGCAGGTAAATCACCTGTCAGGAGCCAGGGCTGCTGATGGAGGAGGATTCCAAGAGCAGGGCAAGCAGGGCCAGGAAAGCAGCTCTGGATGCAGGAGGGACCAGAGAGCTTGGCAGAGGAGCAGCAACTGTGTCAGCCTGCAGACAGAGCAGGTGAACTCACAGAGCTGGCTGGGTGAGCACCCCACAGCACTGAGTTCATGTCTCACAGGGCAGGACATGCCCAGAGAGGTGGGGGCTGTGGGCAGTGGCTGTAGGTGGGCACAAGGGAAATGATGGGATCATGGAATTGTTTGGGTTGGAAAGCACCTTTGAGATCATCAAACCCAGCTTCTCCTGCAATGCTGTTCCCAGAGTCCTGCTCTCCAGGGCTGATGGACTGGCAAAGTAGGGAAAGCAAAATTCAAAATTCAACCAAGTCAAATTAAACCCTTCCAGTACAGGATTTACAGCCCTAAACCACAGTCCAGGACCCCTGGTTTCAGTTGTGCAGATCCCTTTGGTTCCCACATCACTCCCTGAACTCCAGGTGTTTGTTGCCCAGGCTGCCTCCACAAGACAGATGATACCTCTTGAAATAAGGAGAATAAATCATCCCCTGAAAGTCCCTTTCTATTTACTGAGTAGAGGGACTCTAGTTTATTTAGACCAGAAATCTATTTTTCATGTGTCCAAAGTTACGTGACACGAGCCTCACCGTTTTTTCTACCCTTTTTCTGAAATCTGTCAGCAAACTGGGAAAAACATCTGCAGTGACACTGCTGAGCACTGAAGACATCACCCATTCCTGTTTCACATGCACTTGTACCAACAACAGCTCCCTAAGAATATAAACAGACTTTTAAAAGGCAGAGGGTTTGTTTTTAATTATTATTATTTATTTGTGCTCTAGGTTTCAACATAAACAGACTTTTAAAAGGCAGAGGGTTTGTTTTTAATTATTATTATTTATTTGTGCTCTAGGTTTCAACACTAACTTTTTATTTTTCCTATCAGAAATTACAGGTTCCTGTGAAGCACAGCTCCAAAGGGAGTTCTGTACAATATCAAAGGCAATCCCACAAAGCTAGGTTTTTATTTCCCTGGTTTTGAAATAAACAAAGGGAGAGGATTTTGATCTACATTCCAATGGTCTCAATTCTGTGAAGTTTGGCAGGAATGGTCCTGAAACACTCTTATCAGTCAAGGTCCATTTCTGTGTTGGGCAGATGAAAAAGTCTGCAGCTTCACAGAGCTGAATGCACTTCTAAATGTCTGAAAACATAGATTTGACAGAACTGAAGCTCTTCACAAACCGATATTGATCTCTCCGAGACTGGAGATAAAAATCTGTTGAATGGGGTTGACACATTTGTTTGTCTTGAAGCATGAACTAAATGTTTTAGGTAGCTCTGATTTTTAGATTATATGCTGGATGATACTTGTCAAAAAGATACAGCTGGAATATGTCAGAAAAACCAAAATTAAATATTTCAGCAAAGTCAATTATAACATCTCTGAGATTTCAAAGAAATTCTAGCTTGGTTTTTTTTTTCCCTGTATTTGGAACAAACCCAGAGTAAGAGATGGCACATCCTCAAGGAGCTGAAATCCCCCTGCAGAGCCAGCTCCCTCCAGGATATCAATACAAGCAGTAAATGCTGTTATCTGCCAGTCCTACAAGGGTCATGTCTTGGAGGAGCATCAGAGTGAAGACATTACAACATTTCAGGGGATTGTTTCTTGTCTTACTCATCTAATTTGCCATTCAATTGCATTGTGAGTGTAAGGCACAGAACAAGGAAGCCATTTAACCATGGTGCTGATGTGAAGGTGTCTCAGCTTTTGAGTCACTCTGATTTCCAGGGAATTACTCATTATTTCACTCCTGAAAACTATGATAATATCACACCAGCAGTTCTTAAAGCTCCTTTTCCACATTAAATCCACCACTCCTCAGGAGGGCTCGGCCACCAGGTGCTATTTTGATTTAACATGTACACAGGAGAGATGAAAATGAGTGGAGTGTATTATCTCTGCACGCATTTGTCGCTGACAAAACCTATTAATTGCACATGGAAATCAATGCAGAGCAGTGGAGCTTTCCACCAAGCTACAGAATTAAATACAGGCCCTATCAAAGCTGGTAATCCCTTATTGGATCAAACACACGGCCAAGGTCACCCAAAATGAGCAGCCTGTGAAATGTATCAGAGTAAATCACACACACAACTGTGGGCATGGTACTGTGCACCCTGGGCAGCACCTGCCATGAAATACACCCACAACAGATATTGTCATAAAAAAGAAATGTTTTCCCTTAGAAATGGGCAGCCTTGAGGAAGGAGGGAAGGAGCCCCACGTGGGACTCAAGGAATTAAAGCTCAGCTCTTGGCTTAGTCTTCTAATTTGTGCCAATGTTTGTGTGCTTTGGCTCTGTACCTGGAACTAACCCTGAATCCCAATCTTTGCCTCCCCCATGGAGCCACTCAGCCTGGAGAATTCCAAGCACTGAATGTCAGGGACTGGTGACATCTGTCACCAAAAGGGGCTGGCTCAGCACTCAGGATGTCAGTGATTGACACCCAGGGAAGATTTTGAGCAGAAAACTCTGGCTGGTGATTGCCCATTAGAGAAAACACCAGGCTGCTCCAGCTGAGCATCCCTTGTCCATCTCAGTGTGCAGCAGCTCAGCCAGCACTGATGGACACTGATGGGGTCACTGCCTGCTCCCTGCACCACTTCTCCCTCAACATTCTCTCCTCCCTGCTCCTTCCTCCCTCTCCTCTGCTCGGGAGCTCCAGCTGATGCCTTGAGAAGGCTGCCCTAGAGCAGAGGCTGGACAGAGCTACAGAATAAAGCAGGGATTTATTCAAAGGATCTCCTCCATGGATCCACCTTGGGCAGCACAAGAGCCCAGCCAGGGCCGCACCCAAGATGAACCAAAATGGTCCCAAAATGCACGGCCGCTCACGGGGGCTCTCCCTTTGATCAGTTCTGCTCCATTTGCACCTTGGAGTTCATTGTCCAGTTCCAGCTTTAGCCCATGCAGTCCCATCCTGCTTGTTTTTCTCTCTCCAGCCCACGTTGTTTGTGCTCCTGGGCCTGAGATTTGGATCATTTGTCCTTGGTCCCCAGCTGGAGAAGGAATTGTTTTGTCTCCCTGCTCTGTGCACAGAGCTCACCATCCCATAATATGAAGCCCAGACCCACACACTAAAGCAGCACAGAATGTGAAAAATAGAAAAGCCAAACCTGAGGCATCACATCACCTTCCTGCCTCGAGCCCAAAGCCTGGGAGTGCCCATTGCCCCCAGCCCAGAGTGAAAAGGACATTTGTGTGCTCATCAGCACCTGCTGCTCCTTCTCCCTCTTCATCCATCCTGCCTCTGCATTTGGAAGGGTTTTGGGTCAGGAATTGGGTTTTGTTCTCTGGGCTGAGGGAAATAAGGAGCTGTTTGCTAATCCTCAGTCATTCCCACAGGAATGCCACATTAGAGCTCATCAGTAGCTGATTATTGAGTCCACACCACACTTAAAACAATGCCCAAATGTATCACTTTTAAAACAATGCACAGCTATTCCTTCAGTAATTCTGGCTGTTGCGTTCTCAAGTGTTCCTTTGATTTATGAGCCCAGTGTGTTATTAAAATAATGAATTATGTGTTGGTACATTGCATTTAACACAGCATACACAGGGGCAAGTACATCTGCTACCTATTAATCAAATATTCACTAACAAAGCTTGATTAACAGCATTTTACATATTTACAGCAAGAGTGAAAAGCATAATAGAGCTGCACTGAAGATAAATGACAATAAATTATTAAAATGCATTTATCTGTGCACTGATTAGTGCGTGGGATAGACAGAACTGCAGGTATGGTTTTGTTCCAGTTTTCTATTGAAGCAGACATTTATTTAACACCTTATTTCCAACTTTTCTGGGGGAGAAAAAGCCCCCCAAAAACCCAGGAGAGCTGTGCACGCTCACAACCCAATTCAAAGCCATGGGATTTCCAAGCCAAGCTCTGCTGGGGCTTTGGGTGATTCCCTTCCAGCTCGCCAGCCCTCTCTGCAAGGGAAGATTTGCCAAGGAAGAACTAATAAAATCCAAGGCCTCTTCAATGGGTGTTTCACAACTTCTCTCTGCTAGGAGCTGAAATTACAAAATCATATTTTAATATTTCCTGCGTGGAGAAAAGGCCAGGAGCATTTTCCTTTCCCTGGAGCTGAGCTGATTTGCACAGAGCTAAGCCTGATTCTCCTGCCTAAGCCCAGCTCTGACAATGGATTAAAGGTCTGGTATGGGTTTGTGAGCCCCACCTTGGGCCACTCCCTGGGGGCTGCCCTGGCGGGGGAAACCCTCCTGGAGCCATTCTGTGTCAGGAAAAGGAGACACATTGAACTTTTTCAGTCTTTAAATTCTTGTTCTATTGTTATCTTATCAAAACTTCAGCACGCTGTCTGCACCAGGCCTTGCATGCAGGAAAACAGCACAAAAATGGCCAACAACCTCGTGTTCCAAGGCCTTTTAGGTCTAATCAAAAACTAAACTACCCAATTAAGAAGTGACACCTAGATTATTTTCTTTTTTAACCCAATAACTGACCCCTAAAGACCCGCACTGTGGAGTTTTCTGCCCAATTACACGATGCCACCCAAACCCAATAAGAAGAAGAAAGAAGAAGGAAGAGGAAGGAAGAGGAAGGAACTCGAGACAACACCCTATACCCTCCATCTTGAACTCATCTACAGCACACTAAAAATCCTAAAACCCAAATTTCTCACCCAAGTGACACACTGTACTACTCTCTCCAATCTATTTCACACTTTTGTGGTCTCTAGTTTATCCTGAGGCTCTGGAAGTTTTCTCCATGAATGAGGGTCAAAGTCAGAGCTTCCCTGGGAGTCAGAACCCCTCAGGGCAGACAGAGGAATATTCCCCTTGCCCTGGGTTCCAGCAGTCTGGATGGAGTCCATGGAGCCCTCGGAATCCTGCTGCAATCAGTGAGAAACCCGAGGGCTCCCAGGCAGCAGGATTGTTCTCCCCTGCTAATTATTGGCAGCTTCTTTAACCAGACTTCAGAGAAAATTCCTAAATTGCCTTTTTATTGATTTTCTACATAACAGTATCCCAGAAAGCCAACGTGGACTATAAATGAGAGCTCAAGCATGCAGTGCACACAGTGTGGAACAGGGGAGGAAAATGTAGTATGTTAATAAAGCCAGCTAAAAGAATACAAACCAGAAAGTAAATAAACAGATGCAGAAATTACAGGAGCTCTGAATTTGAGTTCAGGGAGACGAAATTAGGGTTTGCATTATGAAAAAATTACAGTACAAGGAAAAATATTACGGGGAAAATATTTGCAGCTGGTGTAAATCAATACTGACTCTTCATTTACTCCAGCTGAGAATCTGGTCTGTGCATCCTCATGTTGGCACAGAGAAAAACAACCCAGTTTTTCTCTGTGGAAAATAATTCCACGTGGAAAAAAACCCCAACTTCTTCCTGATCATTTATCTAAGGGCTCACTTGTAAACCATTCCACTGAGAGTAAATCACTTATCAATCTTTTCCATGAAACAAAGGCAGAGAGACAGACCTGGCTTTAATCTGCTGTGAGTGGCACTGTGTGGCCAAGAAAGCAATTTATAAATAGTGCAATTAAAATGACCTTCAAAGTTTTGCAGGGGAGTCCAAAGAAGCCCAAACTTGAGAAATTTAAACAATGAAGAGCATATAAAAAATAAACTGCTCGTTTCTTTCAGGTATTTCAGAGCCTGAGCTCAGTGCCAAGGGAGAGGGCACTGGATGTGAGTGACAAGGGGTTGCCCTGGGGTTTTCCCAGAGGTTAAAAGCCTTTGTCTGTATTTCCCTGGGAGTGTTGGGATGAGCTGGGTGTGGAACAAAAGCCTCGTGGCTTTGATCAGCTCAGCCCTAGAGCAGCCCCGTGCTCTGAGGGTGTGCAGCCTCACCTGACAGGTACACAAAGGGAGAGGGGCCCTGCCCTGGGAGCTGTGGGACAGAACAGAGCCTTCCTCGGGGGGCTGAGAGCCCTGCACACAACTGCTTGGCCTGAAGCAGCATTTCCTTTCCTTTTCCTGCCCTGCTTGGCAAGGTCCTGGCAGTTTGGGCACCTGGAGATGGCTCCAGGCATGAGGAGCAGAGCCAGGGCTGGGGAGCAGCTGAACATGGGCTGCAGGAGGAGTCTCTGCTGAGATCACCCACCCTGCAGCTGCTGGGGAGCTGTGCCAGGAGGGCACAGCAGTGCCCAGGTACTCTCCAGGTACACTCCTGAGCAGGTGCCCCCATGCCCTACCATGCCCTGAGCTCCATCCCACAGTGCCCTGTGATGTGCCAGTGCCAGAGAGGGAGAGCAGAGCTGCACACACAGCCCTGAGCCTGGATAAAGCCACCCACCCTCTCTGTCAGGTGGGATTTGCCAGCACCTTTTGCCACTTCTTGCAATAACATTTTTGTAACGTGCTCAGTTCAGCTGCGTGGCTGCAGCACAGCAACCATTTTGCAGTGACTGGCACGCTCTTAAAGTTACTGCCTGTGATTTGCACACAGAATTACTGTGCCTCATCCCTTCAGACCATAAACACAGGTAACTCAGACTTGTCAAGAGCCCTGCATCGAATTCATCCTCAGAGCAGCTCGGTGGGAATCCAATGAAGTTCGTGTTAGAGATGGATTTGGTCCACTGTCTCTTGATTGCTGATATATTGGGATCAAAGCCTTGCCAGGGACCCCACTGTGTATGAAATGGTTGCATTTGTCAGTGTTCAGGCATCCAGCAAAATACTCCCCATGTTTCCTCCACTCCAGAAAGAAACAAAACACATTCAGTAATGGAAAGCTAAACCTAACAGAAGGACCTGCAAATACAGAACATGGGCCTTGATCACCACCTGAAATGAGTGAAAATCTGACAGGACATTTCTGAATGGATTGCTTTGCTGATAATAGTTTTTATTGTGTTTTCCTTGCATGTAGCTAGACTGGGATACTCTAAAGCAATTTTTAGCCTTCCACGTGAAATATAAAAATTATCAGTATTATTTCTAGGGGGATCCTAACCATGCAGGGAACAGAGGGTTGTGCTGGTTTGACAGGAATTAATTCCCAAGGTCAGGTTCCATCTCCTGTGAGTAACACAGCACCAGTGGTATCAGTGTTTTCTGAACATCCCCACGACTTCTGTGGTCAGAACTAAATTGCAGCACTTGCCCTGAATTCCAGTTACACCAGTGCCTTTTACCCTGTTTCATGTTAACAAAGGTTACATGAGTTTTTTTTTTTTTTTCTGTAACAGTCATCTCAAAGCAAGCAAAAAGCCCAGAGAAGGTCAAGAACACACTTGTGTTTCCTTGCCAACACCAACAAAACCTTCTAAGGAGCTGTAGAACATCCAGCCCCTGCTCCAGTGCCCTGGCAGCACTCACAGCTTCACACACCCACACCAACAACACTGGCACCACCAGGCACAAGAGATGGGGGTTAAAATGATAACTAAAAGTGGGCATTGACTTGGCTTTTTATTCTGCAGAGCAGCATTTTAACACATCAGTACAAGGTCCCTGACTCTCAACATTCCTACCAGCAGACGTGTGGTGGAAGTGTAATTTCTCCTTTCAAACAGAGAATTTTCTTTCTGGATTTCTTTGAGGAAAAAGAACTTCTTTTTAACCATATGTCTGCTCTGTGTATGTATTGGAGCTGGAAGTGTGTGGTAGCTCACACGAGAAGGAGACATATGTTAAAAGCTGTTCTCTTTTCTCTGTTCTAGAAAATAAAAAGAAATAGCAGTTGCTCCAACAGACACTGAAGTCAAAGTAATGCCTCACGCTGATTGCAGCAGTGATTAAATGAGAGCTGTGCTATTCCTCACTGGGATTATTTGCTGCTTCTCCTGAAATGAGGTGGGGTGGCTGAGGCTGTGCAGGGTGCTGGGACAGGCCAGGATGCAGAGATGAGGGGAGGGGATGCAGCAGAAACAAACAGGATGGAACAGGGGGAAGCAATCCACGTCAACATCGTTGTAAAATCATATCAATGATTTAAACCACTTAAAAACATCCCTAAAAACCCACAGTGTGGTGGATTAAACAAAAACCACAGATTGAAAAGAAAATAAAGTCATTAAACAATGTTTTGAGTGAACCTGTCACTCGTGGTGACACGACTGTAATTTCCCAGACACGTAACATTTGCTCCTGAGCTGTGCAGCACACGCAGTGACAGGAATAGCTGTTCCCTGAATTGGTGCCTGGATGGTTATTTTAGGAACCCCACCTATGTGGGTTCAGGCTCCAGGCAGTATAATTACCCAGCCTGGGAAAGGATTAGCAATCCTTAAATGCACTTTGCTCTCGGGGTGGCTCAGCCCTGTCCCATCCCAGACCATCCCAAGGATGCCATGGGCCACAGGCTCCCTGCTATTGTCCTTCCTTCCTCTCAGAAAATGCTGATGTTTCACAGGGAAATTGTTTTCCACCAGGTTATGGCCCCTCCAAACCACCATTTTCAAAAAATGAGAAGTAAGCAATAACCTCAGTTTGCTTTCAGGTACAGCCTTGTCACCACTGCACTGTAATCTTCTTGTGAAGCATTCAAGTCCTTCAGGAAAACACTCCTTTTCCCCCACAAAAACAACTATCATTTTTCAATTTTAAAAATCAGAACAGAAAGAATTTCAATTTGCTCTGAAAAGTTAAACACTATCCTTCCACTTTTTTACTTAAATAACGGACAGAAATACCAAATAAATGTGGAGAAGCCCCATAAGGCAGGCAAATTTTGCAAATTCCCACAGAAAAACAGATTGGTTCTGTGGTCAACCAGCTCTGAACAGCTGCATTCATCTTGCTTTTACTCAAAATTGTGCATTTGTCCAGGGCCAAGGCACACTTTGACCTCTGGAACAGCCCCCATCACTCCTGCTTGGCAATGCTCCACTGGCAAGTCCTGCAGGTAATTTTTTTAATCTTCCAGCTCCTGAAATATTTAATCTAAGGTAGAACTTTTCCATTAATGAAATCAAAGGGGCTTGGTGGAAATATTCTGGAGACTTTTTATCATTAGGCCATTTAAAGAAAATAGTGAGAAGAAAAATCAAAACTCTGTGATGTCTGGAGGGGAAAAGTAAGTGAAGAATAATTCAGAGAGAAGATGAGATGAAGGGGAGGGAAAATAAAGGAGGCAATGTAAATTTTATTCTGGTTTGCATTCACAGCTCCTAAGTAATTTCTCCCACTTGTGCCCCAAATTATATTGTCTGTGCCCTTAAAAACAAACATTTACAGACTTCTTTTCTCTGGATGTAATAATTTATATCCCTTTCATAACTGGCTCTGTCAGTTAAACAACAAAAAATAGTAACAAACTGTATCATGCACAGCTTCCATCAAAACAGCTTCAAGTGGCTGGGAAATGGGGAGGCAGAATAATGGAGGAGGCTTTTTCCTGGCATATTTTATTAAAAATTAAAATCCTAAAGATGAAACCCGCCCAGCTTTTCTGGCTGATGGCTCTGCAGAGCTGAGGGACAGGAGTGTCACCCCTCCCCAGAACTGGGGGCACAGCAGACCCCAAACACCCAGCCAGTGCTGAATAAAGTCTGGAAATATGAGAAATGGAGCATGGTGAGGGTCCCATTCCTTGAAAATAATGAGGGAGAGCCCAAGAGTTAACTATAATTTTTCACTGGGGCCCTAAGCTGCTCTTGCTGCTGCTTTCAGGGCCATAGCAAGGAGCCACGTTCACAAAAGTGCTGCCAGGCTGCCCTGGCCAGGCTCTGGTGAGCTCTGGAGTCCTGTCTAGGCTGGAGGACACACTCTACCAGAAAAAGCACTGCAGCAGTGAGAGGTGAGAGCACACAGGGGGATGAATCTGTTGAAGATTTTCTTAATTAATAAGTTGGTTGTTGCCTCCCTATGAGGTGACTTCATTTATTTTGACTTGTCAGAAGTCTGTTTTATTGCCTTGCTTGGGTTTCTAAACTGCTCTGTTTCACTGTGTTTGTTAAAACCAACAGCAAAGAGTTCTGCCGTGTCCAAATATAGACTTAATAACCCTTATTTACACCAAACAGGCACTGAAAGACAAATCATTCATGTTTGCACAGGGCTTCAACACCATGAAGCAAAGCAGAGCAGAGAATGCAATAATCAAAGAAATTGTTGTGTGCTCCCGTTCCAGAATAGGCTGAAATAAGAAATAAACACAGGGGTCTGTCTCCACAAAGGCTGATTTTGGGCCCAGAAGCTGTTCTCTGTAATCAGCAGAGGGACAGGCACCTCCAGAGGGCAATTCAGAGCAGCACTGACTGGAGTGCTCTGACCTACTCTCCTAAAACCCCATCTCCCTGAGGCTTCAGGCCTGGAGCCCAGGGCTGCTGGTTTTAGGTTCAATTATCTAATTAAGAAATGACACTTAAATTATTTTCACTTTTAACTTAATAACTAATTACTCAAAGTCCACAATGCAGACTTTTTTGTCTAATTACAAAAAACTGCTGAAATTTATGAAGAAGAAGGACTAGCTACTGCTCTAAAACTTTTATTTTAGTTATATATTACTATATAGTTTATATATTACTCATATATTGATATATTACATATATATGAATATATTATTATATTCTAAAACTTTAAACTCTAAGTTTTCTACTTTGTGATATTTCACACTTCTAATCAACCACACACTCATAATCTCAGCATTATCAATTAATTTTGGAAGTTTTCTCTACAGCCTCAGGTTAAATGTGGTGGTTTTTTGGGAGTTAGAGTTTGTCAGTATAGAAAGTTTAAAAGTTTTAGAACTCCAGCACAGGGACTTTAAAAGTTTTAGAACTCCAGCACTTTGTGATATTTCACACTTCTAATCAACCACACACTCATAATCTCAGCGTGATCAATTAATTTTGGAAGTTTTCTCTACAGCCTCAGGTTAAACGTAGGGTTTTTTGGGAGTTAGAGTTTGTCAGTACAGAAAGTTTAAAGGTTTTAGAACTCCAGCACAGGGAGGGCCAGGGAGGTTCCTCCAGCAGTGCCACAGAGAGGGCACAGGAGGGTGAATCACCTGTGTGCTGACACCTGGGAACTGCCAAAACAACTCGAGGTGCAGGGAGGCCAGTCCCACCCTGCTGGGAACTGCTGAGCCCCTCTGGAAAGCTGTGCCACCCTTCCCTGGCATACAGGGTTTGGCAGGGCAGAGGCTGGGCAGGCTCAGCCTGCAGCAGCCCCCAGCCCATCCTCACCTGCCCCAGGTCCCAAAGGACCTGCTCCTGCTTGGCTTTCCCCTCCTTTGTGCAGAACTGTGTCCCCTGGGCTTCTCCAGAGCCAGAGCAAAGTGGGAGAGAAGCAGCAGTGCTGGGGATCCTGCTAGCAGGAGGCAGAGCTGGTTTGGGGACAGATGACATGAAAGTAGGACACGTCAGACACCCACGGTGTGTGAGCTGATACCTGCTCAGGTCTGCTTTGAACAGAGGCCTTCCTGACAACTTTGAACCAACTTTTTTTATTGTTGAGGCACAAAACAGAATAAATACATATTCAAAACCAGTCATCAACTCATGGGCAACATTCCTTCAGAGACATCTCTTGTTTTGTGCTGTGACAGCAATGGGGCTACTGCATCTTGTCTGCAAGGGAGTGTTCTCTGAGAATTGCCTTGGCAGAACCAGCCCAGCCAGCAGGTCACACTCATCCCCCTGTGAACCAGTTGGGATAATGGGATTTCCAGCCTTGAACCCAGACACAGCCACCTTACAGCCTGCCAGGCAGCCTCTGACACCTGCTCAGGTTTGTTATTGGTGAGTGCAGTGCAGCAAACATCCACACCATCCCCTGGACACACACTGCCCTGCTCTGGGAAGCAAGTTATCCCACAGGCACCTGCAGGAGGGGAACTGAGGGGTCAGCTTGAGCTCAGTAATCCTCCAGGTCTTTTCCAACCTAAAGGATTCCATGAAAAGAAAGGAACAGAAGCTTTTCCCTGTCTTCTGCCACTGCCTGTCTCTGGCTTGCAGCAAAAGGAGCCCATGAGGTGCTGTCAGTGCCTTGGCACACCCTCTTCTCCCTCCAAACCCTCCTGCAGGTATTTACCATTTACCTGGGGCTGGAGCTAGCAGCAAGAGAAACAGGAGCTGAGTTACAGCACTGTCAGCAAAAGCCAGGAGCAGACAGGAAGGAAAGGAAATCAATTTGTGTGACTGCTCTTCTCCAGGAGAGAAGCTGGGGAGGGACAGGATTCATCTCTGCTGGTGACAATTGGATCAAAGTGTTGTTGAAGCAGAAGGGGAATTCTGAAAGGAAGATGTGCTCCTGCACTCTGAGTGGGATGCAGGACAAATCCTGGAACAGGAGAGCAGCCCAGGCTGGCCTGAGGAGCAGCAGGAGCCAGGAGCTGTCCTTGAGCCTGGCTCTCTTCTACAGAGCAGGACAGTCCTGCAGTGCTGTGACACCTGCAGTGGCAAAGGGGCAGGGCACAGGGGCAGCTTCCACAAGGAAAAGCTCCTCTCAAGGCTCCCACCAGCAAGGAGGAAAGCATCCACAGAAAAGGAAAGAATCCACAGAAAAGGAAAGCATCCACACCAAAGCTCTCCATTTACCTGACTTCTTTAACAGCATTAACAGCCTCAGAAATAATTTGCAACAGAGGCTTCCAGGGTGTCTGAGAAGTGAGATAAAGCAGCAGGGACATGACAAATGAGGAGAGCTCCTTGAAGGACCACGGTGATTTCAGCTTTCAATGATTTGAGATTTTTTTCTCAGGGAGACCTGGGTGTAAATGAACCCACACTGCTGAAGGATGGAACTGATGGATTTAGTTATGTTTCTTAGTTAATGGTGAGACAAGGCAGGTTTCATTTAGCTAATTAAGCTCGAGCATAGGAGAGAAAGATCAGAAAATCTATTTCTTGCCACGTTCAGAGAAGACAATGACCAATTAGACAATTCAGCAACCTCATCACAGGCAACGTGAGCAGCTCCCTGTGTCCCCTGTGTCATCTCTGCCAGTGAGGGTCTGGCTCAGGTCCCTCCTGGCCCACATCTCCTGTCCCTGCAAGTGTCAGGCTCTGCTCACCTGTGGCACTGAGCAGAACCTCCCTGCCCCTGAGGGATTCTGCTACAGAGCTGCTGCTCCTGCAGCCCACTGCAACCCAAGCAAAACCAAACCCTCCAAAAACCATTTCCAGCCTGCAGGGCCCAGTGCAGAGGCAGGGGGGAGCCCCCAGGTCAGACTCCTGCAAGGAGAAGCAGCCAGGCTGCTCCTGCCAAGCAGAAAGCAGCAGCTGCATCGTCACTGTTGTCATGGAAGTTTTCCCCATTCTGAACGAGTCCAAACAAAAATAAATTTTCAGCAGCTCTACATAGTGGCAATAATCAATATTTAAAGGGTTGTGGAACACTGTAACAAAGGGGTTTGATTTTAGCCCCTGACAACTAGAGAGGTAACTCGATTTAATAAGGGAATGCAGCAGCCACCACGCTTCTGAGCCATTATGGCTAATTCTAAAGACCCCATAGTGATAAAAGAACAATAATGACTGAGGACTAATAAAAACAAAATCAGTGAGGGTTTAATCATCAGCAGAAGGACATGAATTGAGTGTTAGAAAACGTCTCCTGTTTAGAGAGTTAAGCTGTTGTGCACACTGAAGCATAATTTGCTGTCACTCTTTTATTGTCATGCAATATATATTGTAGAGTAATCATTTCAATCTGCATGCAGATTATTAATTAGGGAAATAATAATTTAGCCCAGAGTGAAAGCACAGGCAGGCTGAGGAAGCAGCTGGTTATTTCCCCAACCTTTTCCATTTCAAAAGCTGCTCCATAATGACCCAGCTGCTGTTTGGGGACAATTTTTATGTTAACTTTGCTGTAAAAACCTGTATTATGTGTAAGGCTGCGTTCCGAATATGTCCTTACAAAGACTTTTCTATTCTTTGTGCCAGGCTAATAAACTGCACCCCACCATTCATTTCAGGGCACATCTACTGCTGAAAAGTGCCTTCATCTCACCAAACCTCCTGGCAGGTCAGGCCTCAGGGGAAGAGGCTGTGCCAGAGCCTGCTGGCAAGAGATCAGGACAGAAAGATGCTCTAGCTCACAAAACTGATAACAAAACATTAATGGAACTTCTTGTGCCTCCTTCCACTTGAGCTCAAATCTGAACCAGAGTGCCCCAACACAAAGCCTTGACCCAAAGCTCCTCCCTTGCCCTGCTTTTCCATTGTGCCATGGTGGCATTCAGGACATGGCACCAAAAGTCCACATCCTGCAGAACCCCAAGTGCAGGTGGCTCAGAACAAGGCAATATTTCCTGGCCATTCATCTCACAGAAGCAGCCTGGGAGTAAAGACAGCACCCACAGTGCAATCTGCAGCACAGCCCCTCTGAAAGGTTTCCTCTTCAGCCCCACCCAAGCGAATTTCTGTGTTCAGAGGTGCCACTGCCCAGCCAGACCTGTCCTCTGCCACTCCAGTGTGTTTCTGAGGTTCCCCCTTTGCAGCACACCTGAATCCTTCAAACCAGGACAGACAGCTGTGGGCAGCTACAGGCAGCAGAGTAATTAAGGGACTTGCTGACTTGAGTGGAAGCAAAATGAAATGGAAACCGAATGTGAATATATGTGGGAAAATCAATGCACGATGTGCAGGGGGGCTTAAAAAGGCTTAAAGGAAGGATTCCCAAAGCTTGTGGTGCCTCAGAAAGCTTTCATGTTCACCTGAGTCAATGGCAGAACACATTTTGAGAGGGAGAAAAGAGTGATCTCCGAGATTGTTGCTGTAGCTCAGCCTGGGATTTCTGAGGAATGGATTTTGACTTCCAAGCAGCCAGCCCGTTCATGGCTGGGAATTGTGCCTGGCTGCTGCTTAGCAAAAACATCTCCTTTAATCTGCGTGCTCCAAAGGAGACAAGATTTGTAGAAGGCTTAGGTGAAAAAAACACCCTCCTGCATTGTACATGTGGTGAATATGCCTCCCCTCCAAGGCTTTTTCTCCTCTCCCAGGCAGGCTGAGATGAGGAGGGCTCTGGATATCTCTGAGAGCTGCAGAGCACACCCACGCTCAGCCAGCACTTTGCTAATTATATCAGCAGGGCTGTGAATGATTGCTGGTTAAACTCTGTACCAACACCTCTGAATGGAGGTGAGCAGGGATTGTGCTCCACCTTCCTCAGGCAGCCGGCACAAAGCAGCCACTTTTTGATGGGCTAAAAATAAAAGCCTTCCTTTCCTCAGTAAAGGACTTATTAAGAGACTGCAGAGCTCTGCTGCTTCAGGGCAGAGCAGCAGCAATTGAGGGGGAGAAGGACTGAAAGCTGTTAACATCCCAAGTTTGGGTTTAATATATATGGAAAAATAAGGTGGGCTCACACCACTGCCTAGAGTGGTTAGTGTCCAGGAAAACAAGATAACCTGGGAGTTGCTCTCATTTCTTTTCAGAGTAAAGCAAAGATTTTCATAATTGAGTCCCAAAAATCTTATTCACAGCACTGTCATTAATTCAAAGAAGAGTATTTTCTATAATCAAGGAAACAATCTAAAAATAAAAGTAAACCCATGACAGAGTATGTCTTATTCTTTTCAACCTTCAAATTTATGGAAATTTAGGGAAGCCAAAGGCTCGTTAAACTCATTTACATGTGGGAATTAACCCTGTATTGTCAGAGAGTGCCACTGGACTCAACAGATTTGTGTTTGAGCAGTTACCAGCAGCTGGCTTTTTAAAGAAATGACACACTACACACTGAGCTGTGCCCAGAAGAATACTCCAGGATAACATCAGGAATCCGTGGCTCAGGTTCTGTGCAGGCTGTCACTGAATCCTGATCACAGAAAAGGGGATGCTTTGCTCTGATCCAATCCCCTCAGGGCTGTCTCTCTGCCACTCTTGTTCCTTCCAACACACAACTGCATTCCTCACTGGCATCTGGGCCTTCCCAGCTGCTTGCTGGAATATCAGGGATATTCACTTTTCATGGCTGAGCTCAGGGATATTCACTTTTCATGGCTGAGCTCAGTGACACTCACTTTTCATGGCTCATCCCTGCAGGGGATCCTGGCTGAGCCTCAGGTACCTGTCCCAGGTGAGCCTGGCTGGGCTGGGTTGGTAGGAGGGCCACTGGTGCACACCCAAACTCTCCAGGGGGACTGGGTCTGTGCTCTGCCACCAGCACAGTGAAGCTGCTGGATGCCAGCTCTTCAGCAGGGCATAAGTTACTCTGAACCCTCATACTGGAAATTTATAGGCAAAACAGTTCATGTAACTGTCACACTTAAAAAATTAGCAAAACTCCATTAATGTTCCCTTAATTTAAGGGGGAATATCAGAATATCTGAGCCCATCTGAGGCTCTGACAGCTCAGGGCTATAGGTCAGGACTGCACCTTGCTAAGCCAGGCATAAATTCCCCCAGTGTTTCACACAAGAAGATAAATAAGCTATACTCTCAGATTTTTTTGGCAACTCTCCTTGCTTGGGATGATATGTAGACAGAGCTTCTTCATCTCCAGAATTTTAAGAAGGGTTCCAAACAAATGACCACTCTTTATGCTGAGCTTCTAGAAGCTTCTTTCTGAGTTTGAGCACATTGTTGCTGCCGTATTTTGATGGTTAAATAAATTTAGGGGGGATCAGGGAGCAGCACCTTCAGTCAGGTGAGAATTTGGTTTTCTGGATAGGTGTAGAAGGTATAGAAATGTCATTCACTGCTGAAATGTAGCCACACCTGAAAAGGAACATCAAAATACTCTGACAAATGAGGTCACACAGCAGCAGGCTCTCCAAAGGCATGGTCAGCCACTCATTTATGGCTTTGCTCTCAGGCCATGGGGACACTGCCCAGCTCCCCATGTGGCTGCAGGGCATCCAAGCAAGAGCACATGAGCTTTGCATCCTGCAGCCTGGGGCACCTGAAACTCCCTCTGCCCTGAAATAAGCTGCAGTTTCCATTCACTAATTACCTACAGAAAATGCTGCAGAAAGAGGCTGGAGGGTTGGAAGGAATGTATCACGAAGTGTTAATTGTGCAAAAACGTGATTAACAGAAAAATAAATATAGAAAGGTTTTACTGACCCAGCAAGGGGCCTCGGGCACTGGCTGAACTAATGCAGGTCCAGCTCCTCTCATGTGGACCCACAGCCAGCTCTGAATGCACAGCAAATCCTCCCTCCCACACATCCCTGTGCCCTTTGCAGGGACACGGAGCCAAAGGTCTCCACTGCCTTAAACTCCTGTGAAACACAGCAACCCCCTAGTTAGGATTCTGCCCAGGAGCTGGATTAAACCAGGGCTGAAATGGAGGCAGGCAAGGGAAGAAAAGCACACTCAGCCCCAGCAAGTGACTGCCTGGTTGTAGATGTTCAGCTCCCATCCCCTCCAGGGGCACCATGGGCAGGACAGGTGGAGCAATCCAGGCTGGGAACCTGAACCCTCCTGAAACAGCAGGGCTGGAAGCAGCCTGGAACAGGAAAAGTTGGTGTTTTCCCTTTTCCCCCCTGCACTTCTGATGCTTTCAGCAGAATTCCTGTTTGACTCTTCATCTCACAGATCTGTGCACACAGGAGCAGGCTGCCAGGGCTGCCCTCCCAGGCAACTGCATTGTTGGAAACCACCAAGTTTTCCCCAAAATAACTACCCAGGCAGCTGTGGTGAAAGCTGCAGGAGAAGAATCTGACTTGGGAAGCTGAAAAGGGATAAACTGCTGAGAAAATGAGGAGCCAAGCTGCTACAGAGATTGAGGGGCTATTGTTTTTAATCTCTCTCTCCACTGAATGTTTCTTCCTACACAGAGTTGCCATAGTTTCAGATTTCTGTGCCTCCCTGGCTGCTGGTTACCAGGACATTTTTATAAGCCCTGATGATTTCATGATGTGTACAGAGTTGGCTTGGCTTTGCACTCTATAAGGCATCACACCTTACATATTAAACCAGCTGTAATTATACTCTGCTCTTAAAATTATCTCTTTTCAGTGTCCTTTTGCAACTTGAAAGCTAAAAAAAAAGGAGATCAAATTCCTTTTTTAGTTCAAAATCTAGCTTTCAAAAATCTCTTTGAAAACTGTGGCTTAAAGAAAGAAATAATTAAGTTTATATTATCAGAGTTTTCTCCAAGGCTGCATACTAGAGGGAGCCAGTAGTTAACACCAATACAGAAAGTCCTGTGCTCTCCTCCTGCTGGGAGTTCTGGAATAAAACTTCTTTTCCTGTTATCAGTGCACATGTGCTACAGAGATGCTTAATTATTGGGGTTTTTTTATCCTTTTTACAGATAACCTGGATATTAGAGGCATGAAACTAATAACAGCTATTTATGGTTTGTTTGATTTTCGGCAATTCAACTCCCACTCTTGTAGCTGTTAAACCATGGGATTTGAAAACTCTCTCCAACCCTGGTGCTTTCCAGCCTGTTCCACGTTTGGGGTGACACTCCAAGCTGGGCTCTGTCACAGAACATTTGCTCTGTCCCTCCTGTCCCCTGCTCTGTGTCTGTACAACAATCCTGCATCTTCATTCCAATGACTCTTTCCAAGCCTCTTTTTCCAGGTTTCCTCCTTTCTTTGTGGCTGGTCTTGGCAAGTTCTCCTTGCACTTCTTTCCCAGTAAGGCCAGGTTTTAGCTTTTTCTCTGCCTCATTTATTTTGCAGCTGCTTTGTTCTCATGCCCAGGCTATTTAGCAACATGTCCTGTGGAAATGCAGAAAATCCCCCCCAACCATCAACATCTCATCCCCCTAATGTGTTCGAATCAAATGCCAGTGCTGCTGCTTGAATCAGATTTCCAGGCATTTGCACTAATTTATTCCATCCCCCTAAGAAAAAAACCAAACAAACCAGGAAGACCTGGCCAGTTTGGACTGGAAGCACTGGGGTTTGGAGAGCCAAGCACCATTCCTGGTGTTCCAGAAGCTGCAGAGAGCAGCCAGTGCTGTCAGAAGCAGGATGTGCTCCTCTGCCAAATGTTTATTTCTCATCTTGCTTTTCCTGCTGGATTTTTTTCTCCCTGTGGGTTGATGTTATCCACCAGCCACTCTCTCTTGCTGCAGAGCCCTGCCATGCCCTGATAAAAGACCTGGAGGTGGCATCCTGAGGAGGCAGCTCTGCCCTTTCTGTGCCATCCAGCCTCAGTCCCTCCTGCCACGAGCCCAGAGCCAGGGACCTGGATGGGCTCAGGCTGCAGGAGGATTCAGCAGAGCCCAGAGAGCAAACAGGACCTGGATGGGCTCAGGCTGCAGGACGAGGCTCCTACAGCAGATCCCAGAGATGGGGAGCTGGATCCAGAGACAGGGGATGCTCCTCTCTGCTGGCTCTGCTGCTGTGACTGCAGCTGGGAGTGGAATGCTCAAACCCCCAGGGACTGTGAAACCCCCCAGGGCAGAGCTGTTTTTGCTTGGCTGAGCCAGGAGCAGTGAGCAGCTGCTGAGTTCCATTAATGCTGCTGTTATTTACCTCTGGCTCCGTGGGTTGGGTTTGTTGTCAACTGGCTGCCCATAGGAATGCTGATCCCTTCCCCTGCTGATCCCATCCCCTGCTGATCCCATCCCCTGCTGATCCCTTCCCCTGCTGATCCCATCCTCTGCTGATCCCCATCCTCTGCTGATCCCATCCCCTGCTGATCCCTTCCCCTGCTGGAATTCAGGGATGACTGCCTGGCCATTTCTGGATGCACAGTTCCATCTTTTCACACCCAGGGTTTGGCTGGAATAGGAAATCCTTCAGGGGCAGTGCCCAGGGATGAGGATAAATCAGCTCTGCTCAGCAGCAGGGTGAATGCCCCCCTTTCTGCAGCTTCCCCCTGAATTGTGTGATTGAGGTTGGGAGAGGGAAGGGCACCACAGGAGGGTAAAGGAAGGCATTGTATGTTCATAAAGACTGGTTTTACTCCAGAGATAAATCTGCAGTGCATCACTGTCTTATTATATCCTTTCCTTACAAATGGAAATTATTGCATTTCTTTTGCCTCATTTAATTCTTTTTAATCGCTTTTCTCTTTTTTTTTTCTGCCTTCTGGTGATGGCTTTTGCTTACTAATTGTCCAAGGCTGACACCCAATGGGAAGCACTGTGCTCTGATGCTCACAGAGCCACATCCACTCCCCAGGAGCTGCTGGGGAAGAAAACCTCAATTTTGGAAAAGAATTTTGTTTTTCCCTTCTGTGCTGCTGACAGGCCTAGGGCATTAGCTGGGTTTATTTTAGGGGAGGTGAAATGGGATTAAGATTTGCTTGCTTTCAGCTATTCTGTAGGATTTTGGGATGGGCAGGTGCTCCCTGCCACCCCACACAAAATAACTTTGAGTGGAAATCTGGGGTTCTGTGGTCTGACCCCACACTCAGCTCCCAGGAGTTTATGTTCCCCAGCTACAAACACTCTTGTGTGAAAGGCCATCTGGGATGAGCATTTCCACCACTGTCCCAAGGGAATTCTGACTCAGGTTGGTTGTGAACTGCAAAAACTAAATATGAATTACAGGCACCAGAAGAACAGAGAAGCCCACTTAGAAANACTTTAATATAAAAGAGATCCTCCAGGAGACAAATTAATCAGCATTATGATACCCCAAGTGATTAGGATAAAACACAGGGAGGCATAATGAGAATGTCAGAATTAGTGTAGTCAAAATTTCTCACCTCACCTCAAAGTGTTATTAAAAATGTTAAAATACATTAGTGTATTTTATTTCAAGGACTTACAGCCCAGATCTAAATATCTTTAAAATTTGGGTTTTCTTCTCCCACTTGTGTTGCTTGTTTCAAAATGTTTTCCTGAGTTCAGAAATCAGGAGTTTCCCCCTGACAAAGAGCAGAGAAGGTCTGACAGACACCCTTTGAAGTGAAAAGGCAGATCAGCTTCTGAGCTGCTTTATCAGATGGCAAAAGCTGAATTCAGAAACCCCAGAGTTCCAAAAAAAGAGAAGAAATTCAAATATATCACTATTCAAATATATCACTATGGGTAGAAGCTGTGCAAAGTCAGGGAGCAAAGTGTAAAAAAGCCAAAATCTGAGCCCAGTTCTGCCCTTGAGCTGAGAGCAGAGGTAGAGCAGCTCTGAGGCATCTCCAGCCAGGGTGGGCATCTAATACACCAGGGGGGACAGGAGGAGAGGCTGGGGGTGCAGAGAGAGATCTGAGCACCAAATAAACCAGGGGGGACAGGAGGAGAGTTGGGAATGCCCAGAGCTCCCTGCCCTGAGCACGATCCTGCCAGGCACCAGAACGAACCCTGCACTCAGATGGCAAAGCACACACACAGCAAGTTTCTGGAAAGCTCAAATAGGAGGACAGATAAGAACCAAAGCAGGTGTTTTTATTTTAATGGAGAGCAAGAGGGGGACAAAGAAAACTTCTCTGCACACTCAGGCTGAGCCTTGCAGAGGTTGATTTTCATTAAACCCCCTGGATGTAATCGATGCTGTCCCCAAACAGCACCAAAGCTTTGCTCCTGCAGAGTGGCAGGAGCTGCACTGGATTAAACACCAGGCTTTCCCTAGCTCTGGAAAATTGCCACGTAATAACAAAGGAGGAAAGAGCTCTGCAGCTGCCTTTAAGAGTCTGATAACAGAGGAGGACTCCTCATAAAACATCTTTTTAACCTGAACAGCCAGGTGGGAGAGCTGCCATGTGATCCCACTCTGACCTTTGCTGCCAAGTGTGAATGATCTCCACAGAGCACTGGTCTGTTCACTGCACTTATTGCTTTTTATTTTTTAACAAATCACCTTGTGGGGGGTTTTAAAACTTATTAATGCTTTTTTCTTTTATCTGTTGCCTCTGAAAATTTGTCTTTGTGGTTCAGGGGTTTTCCTCTAGAATGGCAAAGCAAAGATTGTTCAAATGTATTAACAAGTGTCAGCCAAAGCCTAAAGGACAGAAGGCTGTGTCCTACTCTGTATAAATCAGTTTATTCCTGAGTCACAGAGACTCATCCCAGCAGAGTTTTGCTTTACAAATAAAGAAAAACAACCCAAAGCTTTGCTCCCACCCGCTCAGTGTCACTCAGCAGTGACAATCCAAATGATCCTGCCACCTTTCAGTGGCAGACCCTAATGGAGCTGCTGAGCCAGCAAAGGCCAGCCCAAGATTTGAGCCGAGCTCTGAGGTGGTTGTGAGGCAGAGCAGAAGGGGTGGCTGTGCCCCCAGGGCACCTCTGGCCCCTGCAGTGCCCTGGCTGGAGGGTCTGGGGGCAGCTCTTTGGGATGGTCTTGCCACCTGTAGCACTTCATGTTCAGCCCTTTTGAGTTTCTGTAGGTTTTGCTGGCAGCAGCTGGGCAAATTTAACCCAGCCACACCATCAGTGAGGAGCAGAGCCTCCAGCCAGCCTCTCCTGCCACTGTGGCAAGGAAAATTGCACTTTTCATCTTATTGTTTCTCATTTCTGAGCACCTCCCCATGCAGTGAGGGGACAGAGATGGGGGTGAACAGACTGGGAGCAGGAGGAAGGACTGGCTCTCAGGTTGGGAGCATTTTAAATCTCCCCCACGTGTGACTTTGCAGCAGGAGCATCATGGTGGTGGAGTTTTATTTGCCTGTAATGGACAGGTAATGGCAAGAAGAAATCCTGTAGCTGTGAATTGTAACTGCACCCAGCAATTAACCCTGCAGTTCCTGCTGCCTTTGCTCCTGCTGGAGCTCCTCTGGGAGCTTGTCAGGCACAGGATTTACACACAGGGCAAATTCCACTTGGAGTTACACAGGTTTAAAATGAGGGGGAAAAACCAGGCAGCAGTGGCACCAAGGAACAGCCTGGAAAAATCCCTTTTTAAGGGACAGCAATCCTGGCTGGAGCTGGCTGGAGGAAGAAGGGGTTATCCAGATAATGCTGGAGAGCCCCAAATTCCTGGAGACCCTGCAGGTGTGGCTGTTTCCACGGCTCTGGGTGAGCAGCCAGGCCAGGTAAACCCTGTCCCTCCACCCCCCTCAATCCCAGCTGCTCTGGGAAGGCCAGGCACACAGAGGAGGTTGTTGTGGGAAAAATGCAGGTGAACTCCAGATGAGATGATGCTGACTCCAGTTCAGAAAGATGAATGATTCCTTTATTATAACTATATTACAATACACTAATATATTATTTAAAGAGGAGATACTACAACTACATCCTAACTTCTAACTACTATATTTAACTACCAGTGTAACTTCTCTCCTGACTCCCTCCCCAGAGAGTCCAGACCCAGGTGCATCCATTGGCCATCAGAGCCAAACAATGCTCACCAGAATCCAATCAACCAATGATTCCAGGTAAACAATTCTCCAATGCATTCTACATGGAAAAACAAGAGACAGAAATAGAAATTGTTTTCTCTTTTCCTTCCCTCTCTGCTGCTCTACGAAAATTTCGCGAGAGGGAGAAGGATGTGCTTGCTGCAGGAGGTGAAACACAGCATTTAGCATCCTGCTGGCTCTGTCTGCCCTTGCATGCAGAGCAGAGTCCTCAGGGCTGTCTGCCTTCACAGAGCACTTCTAGAGGCCAAGGAAAATCTGCCCTGCAAGGGGAACCCAACCACCCCTGAGCTCGCTGCCCTCCAGGCTTGGGCTGCACTCCCCCACTGCAGCAGGATTATTTCCATATTTCCACTGATGGGCACCTTATGGCAGCACAGGAGACCCCTGCACAAACCCTAACCAGGAGAACAAACTGATACTAAAGAGGCACTGTGAGCTCTTATGATGACCTTGTACATCTCCCACCCCCTCAACACTGACAGTCTCTGGCAGAACCAAAATATTGGGCTAAATTAAGATATTTCCCTCTTTGAGGTGAATTCTATTGATTACTGAACTCACCTGAGTTATAAAGGTGAATTTATTTTTGAGGTGAATTCTATTGATTACTGAACTCACCTGAGTTATAAAGGTGAATTTATTTTTGAGGTGAATTCTATTGATTACTGAACTCACCTGAGTTATAAAGGTGAATTTATTTTTGAGGTGAATTCTATTGATTACTGAACTCACCTGAGTTATATAGGCATTTTTGGGGCTGGGTGCTCTGGTGTGCAGGTAACTGCTCTGTGTTCAGCCTTCTCTTATAAACTGTGGAGCCTCAGCAGCAAAACTCCTGGCCACTGAACCAGGAGTTAAGCCCAGAGTTAAGCCAAGCCAGGAACTGGTTCCAACACAGCATCACCTTAAAATTCTGAAGGTGAGCTGAACAAAGCAGCAGTTTGTGTGCCCCAAAAGGCCACAGAGATCATCTTTTACTGGAACACTTCCATTAAAACAGGGCTGTGCATGGGAGAAGCACTGAGCATCATCCCAGGAGGAGTTCAGAGCTAAGCTGAGCCTGGTGCTGAGCACTGCTGGAGCTGCACCCACAGCCCTCATTAACTGCTTCCCTGCTCTGGTTGTTGTTTGCATCCAAATGACGTTAAGATAGGAGTGGAAACAGCAAGAACAGTGTTACAAGAATGCCTGGCTGGGGGAACAGGAGTGATCACTGATTATTACATTTTCAGTGCAGCTGAAGGGGATTTTTGAAGTATGTTTACAATCATCTCCAAGTTCTATAAATATTGCTTTATCATTGACTTTGTGCCATGAATCCAGTGCTGATGAAAATATTCCCCCTTCCCCCTGCCAGTGGCAGATCAGCACTCTTGCTCTGCTTGGCCTCTGTGCAGCTCTAGAATTTGTAGGAATGAGAGTTCAGTGGCTTAAAAATAATGAAAAGAGTATGAAGAAAACAACTTCTGCCAGGATGGGAGAACAGTACGAGGTTTAAGTGCTAGGTTGTGTTTACATAAGAGCACAGAAAGAACACAGCTCCCAGTATTGCAGCTGTTTGAAAAAACTGCCACTTGTAAAGAGAAAACCTTATTAAATACAGCCATGCAGGAAAAAATAAAATCTTTACCTGTTCATCATAATCACACACAAAAAAAAATAAAAATACTTGTTACAATGCATTGAAATGCTCAGCTGGTGTTGCTTTTAGAGAAGGAATACAAAATATAAAACAGGTTTATAAAAATAAAAAATATAA
>VXBC01009348.1:34383-146145 GCA_013399945.1 Ploceus nigricollis
AATATATAAATATTTTTTAAAATATAAAAAAGGTTTTTATAAACAGAGGGTGGGAATGTGTTTGCCATATCCACATTGCCCCTTGGCAGTGGAATGCCATAAAAGCCTCTGGGATAGGGACTGATAATATTCCAAATAACTGCACAGGGGAGAGCAGCCCTGGGATCCCTGGAACTCAGGGACACAAACTCCTGGAACTCCCAGGGAGTTAGAGCCTAACTGCAGGTACAGTCACCTTCTTCTGCCCCAAACTCTGATTCCTGACAGTTACACACCCAGTATGTTAGAAATGCTAATAATTACAGAAATCACCAAGAGCCAAAGTCTTTAAAACCATTGAAGTCATTTCAATCCCATACAGAACTGAACAGGGATGGAATATTAAAAACTTCCAATTCCTGCTGCAGTTTTATAGGTTGATCTGAATGGAAACATTTCTCCTGCAAGGACAGGGCTTCACTGGAGGAGCAAAGCCCAGCTGCTGGAACTCTGGTGATAAAAATTGCTGCATCTTGTGCTCTCAGGTGGTTCCAGCCCCACAGCCCTTGCAGGCAGGGAACCCCAGCCCATCTTTTTTCCACAACTAGCAGAGCTCCTGTGGAAGAGCTGAGGCCAGCAGCTGTGCCCAGGGTGCTGGAAGGCAGGGCATGGTGCCAGTGGACCATCCTAGGGAAGCTGCTGCAGAGGTGGCAGCAACTGCAACAAGAGCCTTAATGCAAATTTGAGGAGAAGGTTGGAGCTGAATATTCTGTTAAATTCCTGCTTTTTACCTCATTAACAAAGCCAAGCCCAGCAATGCACATTTGAGGAGAAGTTTGGAGCTGAATATTCTGTTCTAGTCCTGCTCTTTACCTCATTAACAAAGCCAAGCCCAGCAAAGAGGGTGGTGCTGATAATGCTGGGCTGAGAAGACATTTATTATCCCTGCTGTGATCTGAATTTTATTGACCAGCTTCTAAAGGCCAGAGTGACTGTGGCATCATGACAGAATCTGAGAATCTCCAGTCTCAGTACAAAACACAGCAGAGAGGACAGAGAAGCCACAGGGAAGGCCCTTCCTCTGCTGTTCTATCCCAGTCCAGGTGCCTGCAGCTCTCCAGGGGTGCCAGTGAGGGTGGGAAGGATGTGAGGGACACAAAGTGCTCTGCAGTGCCTGTGTGTCCCTCCCACAGCCTGGATTTCCAGCACTGCATCTCTCATGGTGCTCAGACAGCAGAGGAAATGCTTCCAAGGAGCTCAGTGCCAGCACAAGGCAAACAGAGACAAAGGCTGAGCCAGAAAACTTTGGGCTTGGCTCCTGGATTATTCAATGCATGAAGCTGAGGCTCAGCTGAGCTTGGAGTAAATGTGAGAGGCAGTTCAAGGACAAAAATGCTGTGTGCAATGGCCTGGCTCCAGTTAACCCTTCCCCTCCAGGAGGAGGATGCTGGCTGGCTGAGTATTGCAGCAGATCTCAGTGACAGTGGGTTTCTCACCATGGACTTCAGGAAAATACAGCCAAGTTCTAGTTGGAGACTCTTGGTGGGAAGGCTTTTATTTTTTAAAGAATTCTTTTCTCGTGGGAAGGTTTCTGGAGGTCACTCTGAATTTCTTATTTCTTGCCCAGGAGCACAGAGCAGAGCTCAGGTAGTTTAAAGCAGAGTTTTGGTGAAATTGAGAGGTTGATGTCAGTTTGATGCTAAGCTTGTTCCCATTTACCTTAATTATCCCTCTAAAAATGAAGTTGAACGAGTTAATTTTAGGAACTTGCACAATCTCCTGCCTTTGCTCAGAGCCATGCCAGCACATCCATCCCATGATGGGAGAGAAGGAAAACAAAGATTATCCCCAGCCACTCACCTGCCCTTGCACTCTGCTACACTGGATCCACCAAACAACATTTAACATTGAACCCACCCCAGAGACACGGGGACATGCAAAGTGTCCTTTGAGCCAGAGGCTTTAAAGGTGGGGATTCCCAGTGGTTTTTTTTCCATTTAAGTGTCTGGTGAGGCTCTGTCCCACCATGCCAGGAACCCTCCTTTCCCCAGCACTCCCCACACACAAACCCCCCTGGTTCCCCTCTTTAACACACATCTTCTCTGCTTTTTGCTGCATTTATTGGCATTTAGTTCAAGCCTGCATGTTTCCCCAGAGATTTCTTGTTTCTGTGGCAATGCATCTTCACCTGGCAGCTCTGCCTGTGACCTCACCTGTGCCTCTACAGGAGCCAGCAGCACCCTGGATCCTTTACCACACCCCACTCCTGGGTTTGGGGCTGATTCACCTCTGTCATCTTTAATATTAACCTTCATTCAGGAACTACAAAAAGAAATCAGCTCAAAGAGCAGAAATGGCTTGGCTGCCTCAAATAACAGCACAAAAAAAAGCACCCAGCTTCATAATTTAGCTTTGTGTAATTAAGATTTCCAATCATTGTTTCCAAAGAAGAATGTTACCAAATTTCATGAGGAGCTTATAAAATATACTAAATTTAAGCAACCTCCAGTGAGAACTCAGTGGAGCAATCAGAATAATCTAAAATGAGGGAATTATATCAGAAGCCATCCCAGCACCTATGGAAATCATGGTTGTGTAAGTGATGGGTCATTCCCCTGTGGGTCCTGTCACAAGGCTGTGGCTTGTCCTGAAGACAGATGAACCTCTGAGAAACCTGAACCAACTTCCTCAAGCTGACTCCTCATTAATTACAACAAAGCCACAGCAAGGGAAAAAAAAATCACAGGAGAAAGTTTTCATAGAGAAAAACCTCACTGTATGAGAACAGAAAAATAGCAGTCTGTGATGGACTGAGTGGCCCAGAGGAGCAGAGGGAAGTGCTGACAGATCAGCCTGATCTCTGCAGCATGCACAGCCCAGTTTGATGGCAGATGGGAAGTGGAAAGCTAATGACAGATGAGATGGATGCAGCTCTTGGTTGGGAGATGCTGTTCACATCATGTGAGAGACTGAAGCTCCCAGCCAAGGAGAAGCAGGAAAAAACACTTGATAAGGGGGAAAAAGGAAAAAACCACTCAATCTGGGAGAAAATTACTTTAATAGATTTCAGTGATTGCTCTCTGCTCATTCAAAGTGGATAATCTGAGTTTTTCCCTCTAAGATGATTTTGCCAGAGGTCTCACACAACTCCCCACTCCTCTCCCTAGAAAACACTGCTCCTGGTAATCACTGACATCAATTAAGCAACAGGGAAATGAGTGGGATCAGCTTTTAGGGAGAGCAGGGTGGCTCACTGCTGACTGGTAAAACCCATCTCGTGTCCCCAGGAGTCCCACTGGAGAGCAGGCAAACTATGCATGATGTCAAGAATTAAAACTGGCCTTTTAAGATCACTGAATTCCATTGGTTTCAAACTGGTTTGCAATTTCCTGGTGTTTTTAACACTTGCTTTATGAAGTGACCCAGTGGGGCAAGTTTAATGTGCACCATGCTGACAGACACAGCACTGCTTTGACTTGTTAATGTCAAGGTCTGTGCGAAAGCAGCAGTGACTTTGTGCACAGCACACTTCTGAGCTGTTTGTGTGAGAGCATCCTCTCAGAGAAGTGCAACATTACAGCTCAGGGCAAGCCCTTGGAGGGGTTTGTTAGAGAAAAGCATGACCTGGCTCTTGCCTGGAATAGCTCAGAGGGGAAAGGCAAAGGCAGCCCGGGGAGCTGCAGGGCTGGAACTGCACAGTGACACTCCCAAATGCTCCTTCAGAAACCCCAAATGCTCCTTCAGAAACCCCAAATGCTCCTTCAGAAACCCCAAATGCTCCTTCAGAAACCCCAAATGCTGCTTCTTCATTATTGCTGGCCTTGGAGAGGGGCAGCTCAAGGTTTGCAGCAGCTTTCTGTAGTTTGAATTTCCTGAGCTGTAGTTTCTTTCTGTAGTTTCTTTTCTGAGCTCTGTCCTAACACAGCATTAATTAGAAAATGCTGGTGTAGGAAATATAAAAACAACGTGTCAGACAGGCCAAAGAGTGGGAGTTTTATGGGAAAATGTGCCTCATGTAAAGGGTTCAGGACAGCATGGTGTGTTTTCCTTCCTCCCTCCCCTGGCCATCCAGTTTGGTGTGTTGATTTCTGTTTATGGTATGTTGATTTTCTGCCTGTGCTCTGAGGCTTGACTCAGTTACCAGAGAAAATAAGAAAGAAATTTGTCCTGGATATACTTTTCTAAATTTCCTTAATTGTATTTTTTTTTAGATTTCTGAAATATTCCAAGGGGTTTGTGGAGAGACTGTGCACGTTGTCCCTCATGTTCCTGCATCCAGAGATGGGGAGTGTGCAGAGCAGCAGTTTCACATATAATAAACACAAAATTCTCTAACAGAGCCTGTGTACCCAATGCTGGCAGATCATGAATGTGAAATAACACTCAAGAGATCACTCAGAAATCAATAAACTCAATCAGCTGGAATCTCAGCACTGTCTACAGCAATAATTCAGGGAAACTGATGAAAACTGCAAGGTCATTTGGTGATTTTAAAGTGGGAACAGCAAAGATCCCCCAAATGTTTTCCTTGGGCTGGGGAGTGGAGGGGAGGTAAAAACCAATAAAAAACCTAAACCAGCTCAATCCCAAATGGCCTTGGAAGTGTGGAGGGACAGAGCATGGCCCTTCTCATCAGAGCCTGGCTGGAATGGTTTCTCATGTCAGGGACCAGCCCCAGGTGGTTCAGGAAAACAGAAACTGCCATAGGAAGTTTTTTTTTTTAATCTGGCTCAAACAATTTATAACTTCTAAGTGAGGATGGAGCAATGAAAATGAGATTCAGGTCTGGCTGGGTCTGGCTCACAGCAAACCAAACCCAGACACTTCACCCAAGGCACCAATTCATGAGGAAACAGGAGAGCTCTGGGTCAATGGTATTTGCTGATTTGAGCAGACTGCAATGACTCAAAATCCAGATTTGTTAATAAAAACACTGAGCACAACAGGAGCAGCACCTGAGCAGAGCCACCCCAAGGAACTCTCACAAAATGAGCTCTTCTGCACAAAACTGACACCAACAAAAACCCCAAAACCAGCTCCCTCACACCATTTTCCTTCCAAATGTTCAGAGGGGTTGCAGCATGATCCAGAGAGGCACTGGGGGCACTCTGTGTGCCCAGAGAACAGTGTTAGGAACAAGGCAGAGGGAAGGGGGCAGCTGCTCCTGGCAGGGGTGACAGGCAGGAGACAAACGTGTCCCCTGGCTCTTTGGGAGCACCAGGATGTCAGTGTACATGAGGAGTCTGAAGGAGGGCCCCCCAGCACATCTGCATGCCCCACAGCACATCTGCAGGCTCCACACATCAGCCCAGCTGTGTGGTGCCACTGCCTCACTCCTTTCAAACCCATTTTTACATCAGCCTCCACCAGGCATCC
This sequence comes from Ploceus nigricollis, assembly GCA_013399945.1. Lineage (NCBI taxonomy): Eukaryota > Metazoa > Chordata > Aves > Passeriformes > Ploceidae > Ploceus > Ploceus nigricollis. Next base: position 39,739 of record VXBC01009348.1, read on the forward strand.
CAGAGCCTCCCTCTCCATTATTTTACATTTAAAACAAGGAGTTGCAGCAGAGGAATAAGGGATTTGCTGGTACAGAGAGCCTACAGGAGAGCAGAGCCCTGAAAGCAACCATGCTTATATCTATATTTATATATATACATATATTCCCCCATATATATGCATAAATTCCTCAATGCTTAAAGGCAGCCCCACCATTCACCAAAGGGATCATTTTACAGAAAAAGTTATGAGAAGATTCTTAAACTGGTGGAGTTACCAAGTGGCTCAGTTTCAATCCTGGAGTTTTGCAATTCCATATGTTCTTAATAACTGCATTTTCACACCAGCTGATATTTGGTTGCTGCAGCTCATTTGCAAACATGATTAAAAATTCAGCCAAGATTAATCTTTATTTTTCACTCAGCTACCTTCAAACAAAATCACCTGCAGCCATGTGTAATCAACCCACACTAAAAAGCTTAAAAATGAGGAAAAAACCACGAGGAAAAGGTAAAGTTATTAAAATTTGAATTATTTCTTTCCTACAAAGTTTTGAGATAGTGCTCTTTAGCTTTGGATATGGCAATTCCTCTGCCTCTGCTCCACCTGAGGTGAATAAATAATTGCCAGTTATTTGACAGCCCTTTGGAAACAGCACATGAAATGTGTAAATAAGATGTTGCAGGATAATAGCGAGCCTCCATCCCACAGACATGACAGAGAATTTGCTTGCACTCTGTGTTGTGGGGGCTCAGCTGCCTTTGAAATCCCTCCAGGGCAATACTGGGACAGCCAAACTCCCAGGGAATGCAGGCACAGCCAGCAGGCAGTGCCTGGTGCAGCTTCCCCCAGGGGCAGGAGAGGGGCCAGAGCCCCCCAGGCACCCCTGGGAGCTCTCAGAGCAGCTGGGAAGTGTTGTCACAGGCCCCCAGCTGGGGAATAATTAGCACTGACTCCCTGATTGCAGAAGGCTGATCAATCCCTTTATTACATCATCTTCTACTATATTTATTAATAAACTCAGTAACCCTTCCAGGCAGTCTGATACAGCCCTCATTGGTCAATCCATCCAAACACCATCCAGTGTCCAATTAACAAATCACCCTTTGGTAAACAAATCTCCAAACACATTCCACATGCGCACAGCAGCAGGTGCAGCAAGTGGAGATCAGAATTGTTTCTCATTCTTTTCTCTGATCTTCTCACAGCCTTCCCCAGGAAAATGCCTGGGAAAGCTGTGCCTGCTCTCTGTGGCCAGAGAGCTGCTGCCACAGGGAAGGGCAGGCTGTGCATTATAAACATATTTATGTTTGCATTACAAACGTATTTATGTTTGTTTGCATTATAAACATATTTATGTCTGCGTATTCTGCACTCTCAGCTGCTTCAGCACAGCACAGCAAGGGCTGAGCTCCTCCAGATCCACCTCCCTGGCTGCAAACACCCTCCTGGGGCAGGCACAGCCCAGAGCAAGGCTGGGCAGGCTGGGCAGGGCGTCCTGTGCCCCACAGAGATGCTGGGGGAAGCACCAGGAGCATCTCCTGGCTCCTCTGGGTGAGGGTGTGGAAATCCTGCAGGGCTGGCAGCACAGCAATCACTGCTGGTGCTGGCCTGAGCAGTGCCAGAGGATCCCAGTGAAATAAAACCCTTTGGAAGGATGGAGGATGCTCACTGCTCTGAGGCCTGCGTTCCTTTTTTTAGCCTGGCACACTCAGATACACGGAAAAGGCAAAGGTGAAGATGCAGAGTTTCATTCTCTCCACAGCAGCTTCCCTGGGGTCAGCAAAGTTTATTTCCTCCGTTCTTAAGGCCACTCCTAGCCCTGACCTGGGTTCTTGTTGCTACCAATCAGCTCCAATTTCCATCACCAATCTCTGACCCTACCACAGCAGGGGGAAGGCCCTAAAATACATTCCCAGCTGTGGGAGTGACAGGGAACCAAACCTTGCTGGAGCTTTTCCCTTTGGAAGAGCTTTCCCAGGGGTGTGGAAGCTGCCTGGGGGGAGAGGTGGCCCAGATGAAAGAGCAGGGAAAACGAGAAGGCACAAGCACATAGGCAGAGTCAGAGTGCTCTTCCCAAATCCTACAACCAAGGACACTGCTCAGTGACACTCACAAGAGTTCATTTGAAGCTACAGAAACAAACTTTCCTCCCAGAGCTGCCATTCAAACACGAGACAGGGAAGGGTGTCTGCAGATGTTCAGTGGAAGGAAAAAGGCCTCGTGGTGGAGAACTCACTGCTCAGAGCCTGAGATCCTTCCTGGCAGCTCAGCAGCTCAGCTCAGCTCACCTGGGACCTGCCTCACCTGGCAGAGAAGGTGGGAAAGCCGTGGAGCTGGAACACTGGGGCTGCACTGCCCTGCCCTTGGGTCACAGGGTCCTCCCCAGCAGCACAGCTGGCCCTGAACATCCACCTGAGCCACAGCAAGCACAGAGCTGTGCATGTTTCAGTTCAGTCAGAGAGAAAAGGAGAAAGATTTCTGCCAGGCCTAGCCTGGGAAAAAGTCTAAGAGAAATGTAAACCATTTTGTTCTCTCTTCTTGTTGTTTATAGATATGTTCTACCACACTGACCTAAGTCCTACCACACTGACCTGAGTCCAGCATACCAGTCAGGTGGAATGTTTTTACTTTAAGACCAATGATATTAATGTTCACAATGTTCTCTATAAAAGAGAGACGTGCTTTTGAATAAACGCTCATTTTGCCTTCTGAATGTCATGGAGTCAATGCTAATTATTACCCAGCCAGAAACCTGCAATGACAAAGAGGTTTTGTTCCCTCTGCTCCCACTGCCAGGGGAGCTCTCCTGGCCAGACCCTGACGCCTTGAGAGGCTCCCTGGAACAGAGTTAAATGAATAAAGTAGGGATTTATTAAAAGGCCTTCAAAGGATGCACCTTGGGCAGTGCAAGAGCCCAGCTGTGGCTACACCCAAGATGAACCCAAGCTGGACTCAGAGTCAGGAGTTCTCACACTTTTATAAGTTTTGGTCCATTTCTGTACTGAGGTTCATTGTCCAATTCCAGCTCCAGGTTGTGCAGTCCCACCCTCCCAGATTCTCTCCTCAATTCTCTGTTGTTTTACACTTTTTGGGCCTGGAGCTGCAGCTGTCCTTGGTTCTGGGGCTGGAAAAGGATTGTTCTGTGTGGCTGAGCTGTGAGGAGAACTTGCTGACACTTTGTATGGAGTTCAGAGTCACACACTAAGGCAGTGCAGAGTCTGGAGAAGATGAGAGCTAACACTGAAGGCATCAGCCCCACCCTCACAGCTGTCCTGCTGCAGGAAGGTGAGTTCTTGTTTTAAATCTCCCAGAATTGTCTCAGACTCTGATGAACACACTGTGCAGGACTCTGAGAGCCAGGTGAGCTCCTTCCTTCAGCAGTGACCCAGCAGCACCTGCAGGGCACCCAGGCAGCCCCAGGATGGCTCTGCCAGCAAGGGGGACTGGGAGAATATGTTCATTTTCCTTTGGATAGGAACTGAACATGGTGCTGCTTCAGAAGGGATCAAGATCAGAGAGGTGCAGCATGGGGAAGATGAGATGTGACTCCCTGACTTATCCAGGCTGGAATATCCTATTGATCCCCCTTTCATCACAGACAGCCCATCTGTGCTCAGCTGAGTTTGGGTCACAGCATCTGCAAGTGTTTCATTATTCAGACAAGCCAGCCTACTTAAACAGAACCCTGATCAGCCAGGGCAGGGTGATTTGGAACGACACAAATCCTCCAAACACTGAGCAAACAATGACAAAAAGCAGACCCTGCTGGTAATAAGTGTGCAGCATCAAAAGCCTTTCAACAGCAGCCACCATTTACTTATCAATTATTTGTTCCAGCATCTACTAACGTGGATGGGAACACATCATCAGCAATTGCTGCCTTGGGAGCTTGGGAGCTGCTACCTCTTCCCATTTGCAGGGCTCAGAGTTGTGCAGCTGTGGAGCAGAGCCTGGGACAATGAATTTCAGTCTGCCAGGGATGGCCCAGTTTTTGTCCTGTCTCACACAGACACTTCAGAAGGACTCACACACCCCCTGTGAGCTGCAGGCCAGAGGTGGAAACCTGCCCAGCTCACTGGTTCTGACCAAACTTGAGAAGGAATTGCTATTTCCAGGGGAAAAAATTAATTTCCAAGTCTGTTCTGTAGATGTGCTCCAAAGAAAAGCACAAGAATAAGTTGGAATTTTTCAGTTTAATCAAAGTATTTTATGATAGTTTTGACTTTTTTTAATATAGAAAAAAATATCCATTGAAAGGTCATTTCAAAACAAACTTATAATGCTGTTTTCCCATATATCTACAAAACTCCCTTTGATCTGTGACTAATCACAACAAAATAAAATAAAAAATAAAATGGGTGTTCCATGAAACACCCAAATTCTGGAAAAAGTGAGAGTCTGGCAGATGCTAGAAAAAGATCTTTAATAAGCTCTGATCTGCTGAATAAAAATCACCTTTTCACAGCCAACTAAGCCAGCAACTTGTCAAGAGGATGAATTTGTAGAAATATGAAAGCTTCCAAAAAGAACTGAAGCAGGACATCCAGAAAATGCCCATAAATCCTGCTGCAAATTCCATGGTGGAATCCCAGAGCAAACATTGATGGACAGGATTCTGAGAGCTGGGGCTCTGGGCTGAAATGGGCATTCAGATAGAGACCAATTAAGGTCTGCAGAGTTAAGATGAAAGTTTTGTCACTACTGAACCTCAGATATAAAAATGCAGAAAGTGATAATGGCTTACTTTAATGCAATAAAGAGCAGAAAGTTTCCTACTAATTGAGCAAGAAGAGCAATTAACCTCGTGGTGCATCAACGTCAGCCCTGATTTATTTGTAAATTAGGTAATTAGGATGCTTTAGGTTTTATACACCAGCCAAGCAAGCCTGGGTTTCCCAGGAGTCTTGCAGAGGGCAGAATCTTGAGGAATTTTAAGCTCACTGATGCTATATAGGTTTGAGGCACACCTTATGTTAGCCAAAAAAATAACACACTCAACTAATTAGTCCAGCTTGCAAATGCACAGGACACTCTGGATTTGCAGAGCTTTTCTTGTGAAAGGTGTGCTTTTAATGCAGTTTTTAATGCAGTTTTTTTCAATACACACCATTTCCCCAACTAAAAGTAAGTTCTATTCAATGAAAGGAAAATCCAGGTACAGCAAAGCTGCTGAACAAGCCAACTCTAGCCTGACCTCGTGCCACCTGGGGAAAATGGGCAGGGACAAAGAGATCCAAACCTCTCTGTGTAAGAGGAATATTCTTCTGCAAGCCTGCTGTGGTCACAGGCACAGAGCTGCCCTGGCACCCTCTCTGCCCTGCTGGACTGCTCCTTTGCATGGTAAACAGGCAGGAGCACCAGGAAAAAAATTCACTGGTATTTTCTGATCGTTTAAGAGGACTTTGCACAAGTTATGTGCCTCAGAATAGCTCAGTGCATGCAAGAAAATTATTTAAAGGCCATAGACTTAAAGGCCACAGGGGAATGGTTTCATCTGAATACCAGTCTTCATGTTTCCCTTAAATATAATCACTTAGATCTGACTCTGATAGCTAAGGTGACTTTTCCCCTCCCTTATCCAACTCAGTGAAAGGATCCCTTGGGTATTTTTATACTCCCAGGTGCCTTTGTTAATTGGGTAATTCACGTGCTGGTGTTGCTCCTGCACCACTGCTGGCACTTGTGGTTATGCAAAAGCATTTAAACACTTGCACATTGCTGCAGGAGCTGCTTCTGAAAAAGCCAGTTGCTAACCAAAGAACTGAGCAGCAAGAAAACCACAAGGCAGCTGGAGTTACACACAAAGGCTGTAAAAACTGCACAAAAATGAGCTAAACTGCACAAAAATGTTATTGCTTTTTGGGCCCTAAGCTGGGCAGCTCCCTGGGGGCTCCCCTGGTAGGGGGAAACCCTTCTAGAGTAGTTTGGTGTCAAGAAAAGGAGATGCACAGGACTTTTTCAGTCTTTAAATTCTTGTTCTATTGTTATCTTATCAAAACTTCAGCATGCTGTCTGCACCAGGCCTTGCATGCAGGAAAACAGCACAAGAATGGCCAACAACCTCGTGTTACAAGGTCTTTTAGGTCTAATTAAAAACTAAACTACCCAATTAAGAAGTGACACCTCGATTATTTTCCCTTGTAACCCAATAACTGATCCCTCAGAGTTCGCAATGGGGACTTTTCTGCCCAATTACACCCAAACTCAAGAAGAGGAAGAAGAAAAAGAAACCCCAAACAACACCCTATACCCTCCATCTTGCTCCCATCTACAGCACACTAAAAATCCTAAAACCCAAATTTCTCACCCATGTGACACACTGTACTACTCTCTCCAATCTATTTCACACTTTTGTTGTCTCTAGTTTATCCTGAGGCTCTGGAACCTTTCTCCATGAATGAGGGTCAAAGAGTCAGAGCTTCCCAGGGAGTCAGAACCCCTCAGGGCAGTCAGAGGAATATTCCCCTTGCCCTGGGTTCTGACACTGTGTAAATAAAGAATTTCCTGCATGAAGAAACTGAGTCCCTTTGCTTCACTGCAGCAGGTTCCTGGCACTGCTGCTGCTGAAGCATCACTGATGCAGGCTCAGCACAGGGGGATGTGGCAAGCACATATTTCTCTCTCTCTCAGGATTTTATTATAGAGAGAGACAGAGGAGAAGAAAGAGAAAATAATTGCTGTCCCTTGTTTTTCCATGTGNGGGCACCCCTGGCTGGGGCTGCACAGTCAGACTGGAGCTGTGGGCTGGCACCAGCCCTGCAGGCACTGGCACTGCTCCTGCTCAGCAGCACGTCCTTCAGCTTCTCACCCCTGCCCAGGTTTTCTCCAGCAGGCCCCAGACAGCAGATCTGAACGTGAGAACTATCAGATCATTGCTTTCCTGACAAATGGAACAGCAGGTCACTTTCTAAATATAGGAGAGGCACTGGTGTAGCACAGACCAGCCTGCTGCACACTCCTTTAAAAATGTCCATGGCACAGAGATGGTGGGAAGGAAAAATTATGTCCAGCATTGTGCTGGATTTGTTGTTACAGTTATCTCTGCATGGTCAGCTGAGGGAAATGAGTTGAAATTTTAGCTCCCCATCACCCAGCAGATCCTTGTCCCTTTGAATCCCAAAAACTTGCATGAGATGAGCTGACTGATTTCCCAGCTTTTGAACTGGCAGTGCTCCTGAGGCAGGGCAAGAGAAGAGAGAAATTGGTTTAATACAGAGAATTTCTCAGAGAGAATGGACAAAAAAAGGAAATGTCACTGCCACAAGCTGGCAGAGTACTCCTTTAACACAGCACCTAATCCCAGGGGTCAGGTAAATTTGCTGTTCTACCAGAAAACCCATTAGCAGAGACATCCCCTCAATCCATCCACAGAGAGGGTTAATGAGCTTCCTTAATTAGGTACAATGGAGAGGGGATTCTGGAATGTCATATTTTAGCTCTGCAGTCAAACAAGACCTTGCCACCCTCGGGGCATTGTCTTTAACAAGACCCAGCAATGTGAATAAATCCACAGAGCCCAGCAGGGAGAGAGCAGACACAGCTGCTTTGGAAGGCACCATTTACAACCTGCAGCCCGAGTTTTGCCAGACTTCATCTTCCTCACATCACTGTCAGCACTGAATTTCCTTTTCTGGGCTGCCTGTCCCCAGCCTGGCAGGGGCTCCGTGTCCAGGTGCCAGCAGGAAAGTGCTGGATGTGGAAAACCTTCTGCTGGGTGGCTGGGAGAGGGCAAACAGCCCACTCTGCTGCCACAGGGCCCAGGCTGCAGCTGAGCAGAAGGCTGTGAAGGCTTTGGATCCTCACAGAAACAAAGCAAAGCTGTCCCAGAGCAGGGGAGCTGCAGCCTGCAGCAGGACAAAGGTGCAAGAGCTCGCTGGCAAAGCTCCTGTTCCACCTTCCCGTGCTCCACCTCTCACTAGGAGTGAGAAAACTCTTATTCCATACCTAAGAACACTGCTTTGAAAGAGTTCTCCACAGTTCAGAGTATATTCTCAGCTGTCCTAAAATCACTGGAGTTTCTAATCAATTTTGACCTAGATCCTACATTGATGTTTCTCAACTCACTTTCAAAAGAAAGGAGATCTGAGAGTGGTCAAGCACTCAGAAAATTAGAGTGAATTCTTAACTGCTGCCTTGGCCAGGGCTCAGGCATCATCCTGCTTCTGAGGGAGGTAATGGAGGCACTCTCTTGTAATATGAAGGCAAAAGGATTTTCTTTTCATGAAATTACACAATAAATAAAATAAAGGGCAGAGTATGGTGCAGAAAAAACCTCCTGCTGAAGGTGAAGCATGTGGGAAAGTTGTAAATAGAGAAGAACAGGAAGAAAGGCTTTGTGTGAACTCATGTTCTGGTAATAGCAGGTGGAAAAAAACCCCAAAACCCAACAAGTGTGAGATAGAAACTTGATTTGCAAATAAACCCCATCTCAACCCAGGTCTGCCCATTCTCTGCTCCATGTGGGGCAGCATTTCAAATTCTGCTGGAACCTGACATTTGTTCCTACAGTGAGCAGAGGGGGAATGCAGAGTCAGCCTGGCCACCAAACTGCCAGCACAGGAATAAAGATAAGTTTGGGTTCTTTAGCACTTTGCAGTGCTTAAATGATGATAAATGCAGTGCCATAACACAGCATCTAGTTGAATGTAATTGCTTTGACTAAGGCTAGAAAGAAATTCATTTACTCCAAATCAAATCATTCTGGGGACTTTAGGGGAGTATTTTTAACTATTGCTGAATCCCAGTGCTGCAGTGAGAGCCCATGGCAGGCTCAGCCCTGGGACTGCTTTGTCACCAGCTCCCAGCAGGAATTGCACTTCCATGAATTCCCAGGCAGCATTTATCCCTCAAACTACTGCAGCTCCAAACACACACACCCAGCCTTCTGCACCAGCATCCCAACAGATCTGCAGGGTACGAAGAGGAGAGTTTGGCTGGCTGGCTGCACATTCAGAGATTTCACAGATAAAATTTATTATTATTTTATTATTTTGCTATTAGTTAAAACCTCCTGCTACAGGTACCTGCCTCAGAGCCCAGTTCCTGTAATAATAATGATATAAAATAAATGATCTCACCTCAGTATGGGGCCAGAGTTCAGTGACAGACAGGTTTCTGTGAGAAAAGCAAGAGGCTGCCAGCAACCAGCCTCAAGTGGCTTTTTCTCCTAATCTTGCCAGGAAGTTTGAAGCTTTACTGTCTCCTAATCTCATTTATTAGTGATTTTTTATATATTGCTTGAGTGGACAACAATTAGCCTGAAGGTATTTCCTTTGATCAACAACCAGAGTCTTGGTATGCTGAATCAAAAATGTGAAAATATATTCCAAAGCCTTCATAAATAACAAGGAAAAAACAAACCAGCCACAAAAACAAAACAAAACAAACAAAAAAAAACCCCAAACACAAACCACTACTGCCTTCTTTAGAACAAGCTGTGCAAAAATCCAAATGAGTCAGTAATTGATGTAGGAAATTAATCCTCTCTGAGCCTCCTTTGTGTATATATTATATTTGTGCACACAGTATATATAAATTATTCTGCTGTTAAGGGCTATTAGCAAATTTCTGGAAAGAAAGAATCCAAAGGTGTGGCACAAAAATAAATTCTTAGAAGTTTCCAAAAATGATGTGGTCTAATGAGAACAAACCAGGCAGCCCAGCTCTGAAATGAGATGGCATCCCCAGAGCTGTCCCAAAGCATCAATAATGTGATAAAACAGAAGCAGGGTACGGCCACTGCTTCCCTCTGCTCCTCTCAATGAGTATCTGATAGCCTGGAGGGGTTTTCTAGTACAGTTCATCAATTCTTATCATATTTAATTCAGGTTCTCTCAAGAGAGCTGCAGGGAGAAGTGGTGATAGCTCAGCAGATAATCCCCCAAAGTCAGAAAACAACATTTCTCCCAGTCCCAGGTCGGGTTTAGGGAGAGCATCCCGAGCTCTGGGCACAGCCCAGAGGAACACACACAAGAGATCCCAGGGCTTGTTCTGAGCTTGGGATCCTCAGGATCTTGTGGGATGGGGCACAAAGTGATTTCTGATGCTGTCCTGCCAGGACCTCTGAGCAGCTGATGGGTCCATAACAGGTCTGAGATGTTTGATTCCAGAGGATGATGCTGACCTGGATGCCTCAGGAAGAATGAAAGCATGGCAGGGAGATGTGCACAGGAGAAAGAACATTGCTGCCCTCATTCCAGAGACCACTGCCATAACATTGGCTTGCTAATGAAAGACTTTATAGATTTATAGATTATAAAATAGATCTGTTATTAGAAATTAGATTGGAAGGAGCTAATTCTGATCCATATCTCATCCACATAGCTAATTCTGATCCATGTATCAGGGAAAACACCCTGATACAACACAGAGATAAACCAGAAGTAATGAAAAATACCCTAAATCTCGAGGGTTCTTTTTGTAAACCACATCAGCCTGAGCTTTTGTTCAGCTCTGACCAGCTTGGCTTAACTTTGCTCCCTCTCCAAGGAACCTGACTGCTTCCCCCTCATCTTGCAGGACGTCGTGCTGGAGTCTGGGACAAGCAGCAGGCACGGGTGAATTCCAGCAGGGAGCTGAATAAATGAAAACTCCTCACAGCCAGGGCTGAGCAGAGCAGGCACCAGAACTTACACAGAAATCAAGAGGATCACAAAGTGCAGCAAATTCCAGCAAGGTCAAAAAGCATTAGCAAACTTCAGAGGAGCTTCTGTGCTTGCAGCTGCCAGCATTCCTTCCTTCATCCCTGCTCCTTGATGTGCCCAGCACCCTCGGCCAGGCTGCTCCTGGTGCTGAGCCCGTTTGAAGTTTGCCTTTCACAAACACTCACATGGCAAAGGTGGATAACAGAGCTGTTGCATTGGCTGTTTCTCTGTACAAATGGGCTTTGAGAAACATTTAGAGCTACTCTCTAGCCCCTAGCACCTCCTTCTTCTTCAATAACTCTCTGAAATATAACTCTCTTTTAATTAAGGTCTCAGCCTTTGCTTCTTGCTTTCATCATGTCTCAGTCTGGTGCTTAAAACTAAATCCTCTTCTTGTCCTACAAAGATCCACAGGCCCTAAAGGAAAGTCTGTAATGATGAACAAAAAGTACTTAATGCTGTATTAGCAATTAGATTAAAACTCAGCAAAACTTTGCAAAAGCAACAGCTAACAGTCTGTTACTGCAAATTAATCTTTTACACAGCCATGGACTCAGAGCAGGGCTGTTCCCTGGAGCAGAAGTGTATTCCTCACCCTTGCAGGATCAAGCACAGTGACCCAAGGAATATAAATATTTAGAGGCAGCCTGAACTCTTGCCTTCATTTGTGAAGACACTATTCCTGACCAGGCAGACCAGAACCTTTCCAAAGTGAACATCTGTGCAATTCCTCAGAAAATTTCTGCACTAATCCTGGAGCAAGCACATCAAAATGCCAAACTCCACCCACTTTCTACCCCAGCATTTGCAAACACTCCATTGCTGTTTCAAACAGCCATCCCTTATTTCCTACCAGTTTCACACAGGAAGGTGAGCAGGGCCACAGAGCTGCCTGGGAGTTCTCACAGGTTCTGCTGGCTCCAGGATTAGTTCCAGGAGCCAGTCACAAAGAGGAGAATTTGGCTGGCTGGCTGCAGATTCAGAGATTTATGTCATAGATTTCAATTAATTGCAATAATGAGTGTGAGCTGGTGTGGTGTTGGTTCTGGGGGCCACATCAGGGACAGTCCCCTACATGGGGGCTCTTTTCCTCAGGATCTGCTTCTCTGCTGCCTGACAGCCAAAAGACACACATCAAGGCTCTTCAAATGGCAAAAACTGTGTGACAAGCTCTGGAGATTTCAGAAAGTTGTGCCTTTTTTATCAGCTCTTGCAGACTAACACAAAGACTGATGTTTCTGGATGTGTATTTCCCTCCCTTCTCCTGAGAACTTGGCACCTCAAAAAACAAACCAAAGGGAGAAGGCGAGGCACATCTTTTGAAAATGGCAAAATAAAATCATGAGCAATTGGAAGGCTGAATATTCAGATTTCTGGTGTTTGTGAGTTCTCTGCAGTGTCACAGGATGGCTCCTGGGCAGGAGCAGAGCTCAGCTGGACTCCTGAACTCTGGGAAACAACTGCACTCCAGTGAGACTTGATTAAAACATACAGCAGTGGAATGCCCTTCAGGTGCAGGGGAAAGGAGATCAGAAGTCAGCACAGAGTGAGAAAAGTATTGAGAAAAGCCCAACTAATCACCAGCTTGCTGATGGGGCAATAAACAACCCTGGAAATAGGGGAGGGAGCACGGGCAGTGACCTTGTAAAGGGTGAGGGTGGAAGCAGCAGCACCTGTCTGATAGAGGTGTCTGGGGTGATATATTGGCTCCAGGCTGTGCTTGGCAAAATTGAGATTCATGGAGCAGAGGGGAGGGCTCATTCTGCTGCAGGGCCTGGATTTTCAGGTGTAACCAACCTGCCAGGCCCTGCCTTAATTGGGCCCATTAAACTCCATCTCTGAGCCCAGACTGCTCACCCTCTAAAGAGTCTCATTAAACCCTGGACTTTCTCACGGGCAAACAGTGGGCTGGCACTAAAAACATTCAGTTCAACCTCAGGCCTGAGGAATTGAGGCCAGGAGCAGGCAGGGAGTGCTGAACATCAGCTTTTCACCCAGGCTCAGCTGGCAGAGCAAGCTTTGGAGCTGCAGGGATGAGCAGGCAGGTGAGCACTGTCCTTCCTCACCCCCAGCCCTCAATAAACCTCAGCCCTTGGGAATCCAGCTCATCCTCACTTCACCCAGAAAGCTTCTCGCAGCTGGGGGTGATGGCAAACTTGGTGCCAGGCAGAAACAATTTCTACCAAAACAAAGTGAGAAGTGCACGAGCTCAGTGGATGAACAGACTCAATCACCATGATGCTTTGTCTCTGGTACCTGGGTAACTGACCCAGTCCTGCTGTATTTTCATTTTTAATGTGCTAGCGATATTAAAATCCTAAACAGAGTCCTGTAAATCTGTTTAAAAGCACAAGGAAACAATTTCCTTACTGAATAGAGAATGGATGGATAGAGAATGCATTGATTTGCTATGTCAGAAATGAAGTTATTTAGCATTTCTTTTACTCAAGGTGCTGATGTTCTGTGCCAGCACTAATTAAATCTAATGTTTTCTGAGCACAGAAATGATGTTGCCTCAGAGAAGTAACAATATCAACTTGAGGGCAGAGACATTAATGGCCAATGGTTACATTAACATAACTCAGCACCCTTCCCCTTGCATAAGTAAGTTTTTCCATCAGAATTTACACTTTTGTTGAATGTTTTTAAAAATAGGCTACTCAGTGGAGGGGATAGGAGTAGGAGTTAAGTATTTTGCAGCTCCAGAATTAGGAGCTGCAGAAAAAGAAACTGAAAATTGTTTGGAGGTTTAAAAGTAAATTTTAAAAAATCCATGGGACAGAAAAAGTTAATGGAGCTGTGCTTGCTTTCCTTGGCACATGGAACTGGCTGCACAGAGCCCTGCAAAACTGGAGCCTCTGCTCTGCTGCAGGAGTGACAAAATCACTCCAAAGCTGGTTCTGATGAGCTGCCCCTGGCCAGGGCTGCTGTGCTGTTAGCACTCCCCAGAGCAGCACAAGCTGACAGGGCTCTGCTTTGCAAAGCACCAAGGAGTGGAAATCAAAAGTGTGGAGGGAAAAGAGCCAATTTCATTGAATTCATCAGTCTGAGGAACATCTGCAGTTGTTATAGAATCTCCCAACTGAGATGCTTTAAATTAAAAAATCTAGCATGAAGGGTTCCTTGCAGAAAGGAAAGCCTTGAATTTGAACACAATTATTTCAGCTGGCTATCTGTTCTTTTAGCTCCTTTAATAAAAACACAAATCCAGAGAGAACAGGATTAGGATTTGTATTCATTACTTCTCTCCTTGATTGAGGGTAAGAAAAATAATGAAATGTGAGAATTTGCCACATGACAAAAAACTATTCCCACTTGGGTTTTATTCATAGCCTGTCCCAGCTCCCTGAAGGTGTGATCAAAAGGATTAGATCACTTTTAATTAGTTGTGAGTTGGTCTGGGGGTAAGAAACCATCCTGCCTTACCTTAGACAAAGCTCTCCCAGGTGAGGGAAACCTGTGGGGCCCCTCTTGGCCTTTTTGTGATTCCAGAAGGCCAAAGTGAGCCAGGAAAGAGCCAGGCAGGAAAATCACTCTTTGGGAAAATCCTCCTGCTGGTGCTGCTTCCCCCTGGGGTTCAGATCCAGCTCACACCCCCAAATCCCAGCTTGTCCCAGGGGTGCCCTCCACCTGTGCCACAGGGGGATTTTGTGCCAAGCTCAGAAAATGTCCCTGCAGATGGAATTTCCCTGCCCTTCTCCCCATCTGGGCCAGCCCTGTCCTGCACACCAGAGGGGCTGTGGGTTTGTAACTCCTGCTGAGAGCCCAGACTGCCCTGCCAGGGGTCCGTGCAGGGACCCAGCCAGAGAGGGGGATGTTTACAATTTCAATTTCAGGGGAGGCTCCTGCCTTCCTTAGCAGACACCTGTCTTTCCAAACCAAGACACATGGCAAGAACATTTTACCAGAAAAATGAGCCATTTGCTTGGCTGGTGTCCACCTGGGCAAGGGGATGATTCCCCTCCTGGCCAGGGTGCAGACAGACCTTTGAGGGAGCAGAAGAAGAGCTCTGTAGCAAAGGGTGGGCAGCCCTGGCACAGGGTGCCCAGAGCAGCTGTGGATGCCCCTGGATCCCTGGAAATGTCCCAGCCAGGCTGGACAGGGCTGGGAGCAGCCTGGTCTGGTAAAACCTGGCAATAGGATGTGAGAGGGGAGAGCCTGAGCCTTGAACTGGGGCTGAAAGGCTCCTGAGTGTTTGTCAGACAGCAAAGAGAGCTGCAGAATGAAGCAGTAAATCAGTGCCTGGTTTTACAGAGGGATTACACAATATGGAAATGGCTCTTATTTCCCTTTAATCCTTAAAACCTTCAGGAGAGCCCATATTCCCACTGCCCACACTTCATTCTGACACCTGTGCCTCACCCACATCCCACAAAGAAGGACGAGCTCTCCCTCCCACCCCTCTGCATTCCTACCTTCCCTCAACACTCATCTCATGAAGCTCCACAAAGAACAACTCCCTCAGGTGCTGAAGAAACTGGGGGTTAAACTTTTGGGCATCTTTTGGCTCTTCCTTCCTGGTTTTATTCACTTAAAAATAAAAATCCTTCCAAGTTCCCTGTCTTGCTGAGGATATAATTTGGCCTTGGCTCTGGAGGCAGTCGTGGCATTTTCTGACTGGCAGTAGAGGATTTTGGTCCTCCAAGCAGCACGTTCTCCTCCTGTCTCCTCCAAGGAACAACCTTGAAATTTTTAAACTCCAAAATTAGAATTCTGAACTGGCTCTAGAGCGCCTCAAAAAAAGCTCTGTGTGAAATAGCTGTTTCTTGTCAGGCTCCTCAAATCCCTCGCGGTTAAACGTAATTTTTTAAAGGCTTTATTTGCTATCAAGCACCTGAATCCTGTATATTTCACAAGTTAATGAGCTCGTTTTTGAGGAGAAAATGTAGCTGTTAGGAATATTAACTGAAGTTATGCTCACTGCTGGAGCGTGTGTAGGGTGTGTGTAAAAATCCTGCTTTAATGTCTCATCTTGGAGTAAGTCCCAGAAGAGATTGATTCAATTTCCATTCATTACGGGAGCAAAACTTAAAATTACCCCGATGTACAGACACTCACTGCTGGCAGCATCTTCCAGGCAGCAGGGATCAGTGGTGTGTGCCAGGGAAACCCTTCGAGTGCTGGGTAAAATTCAGGGGTGAATGGAAAGCTCCAGAGCTGGTTTGGGTTTCCAGGTGGGCTCTGGCAGTGGCAGCTTTCACTAACCCCCTTCTTAGGAAAGGCTACTTAAATAATTCCTGCTCTGTGCTGCCTTGGGAAATAAAGCACAAGCTCTGAATGAAAATATTATCACTTGAAATCTATTTATATATTTTATACAATACTTAGGATATTTACCCATCGTCAGGCTTCATATTTGCCTTGAAGGCCCTTCTCTATCCCTGACCTTTGTGTGGTTGAGGCAAGTTCTATAAACTAAAAAAACTACAAGGACTGGGAAATAATATCATAATATTAATCTTTAATAAGCTTAATAGACTCAGGCACTAAATTCTTCAGCCACAAAGAGACAAAGCCAAAGCTTCTTGGAAATGTTTATGAAATTTATCTTGCTAAATTGTGAAATCATGATTGTATGGGGTAATGACTGTGTTCTTGGTTTTAAGAGAGTTTTAATAACAAAAAAAATTAATTATTTTATGTGGTGATCAACCTATGGGCTATATCAAATATACATATAATATCAAATAAGCATAAATGAAAAAATAGTTTCAGCTCATCAGAGTAGCAGTGGGAAAGGACCAAAGTCAGGGCTGGGCTCACTAATTATGGGCACTGCTCTGTGCATGTTCAGAAGTTTATTCAGCCTTTAATGCAGAATATTTGTGCCTCAATCAAATTTACTCCTCAATGTAATTTTCCCCTTTGCCTCTTTCACAGCTACTTCTGTGCCACAGGCTTGATGAGTATTTTTGCTAAAGATTCTGAATTTCCAGCTAATTTTATTGTCATTTTTGGAGAAAAGGGCCCTGAGAGCCCCAGCTCCTCCCCTTGCTGTGACTCTGTGCTGTCAAAATGCAAAATATTTTAAGGGTAATCCAGGAGAGGAAACACCACAGCAGTGATGTATGATTTACAGGAGTGTCAGCACACATCCCAGCTCAGATTTACTCCTGTGCTAATTCATTTTGGGTGATAAAATATAAAATACTCCTCCTGTCTCTTAGTGCCACTCAGACTGGCGTGTCACTCCTGCTTGGCCAAAGTGAAACAAAGGCTCTGCATGAAGGAGAGAATCTTTGTATGACCAAAGATTTATCTGCTAAATTAAGTTTTAAATGCCTGAGCCCACCCAGAGCACTGACATTTTGTTTTGCCTGTTTATCAAAGCATTTTGCAGAGAACACAGACACCTCACACAGGATGTGCCCAAGTGACAGCCACAATTTGGGTTGAAATGCCCAAATCCAGGGTTTAGTCACCCTTCCATGACATGGCTGTTCCAGCTGTGTTCATCCTCTGTTCCTGGTCTCTCCAAACACCCAGAAAGGAAATACACCAGTGCTGCAGAGCCTCAGAAATTGCTAGAAACTCCAGTTTTACAAAGTGTCTAGCAGAACACAGAGTAAGGGCTGCACAAAGCACCTCCAAACAAGAAACATCCTCTGCCTCATTAAATCATCAACTGGACATGAGTGTTTGACTCTGAAAGGTTTATTACCCTAAATGCTATTGATTAGCAATAAACCACTGCATTTCTTCATCTACAATCCAGTGGATCAGTTCCTAACCCTCACCCAGCCCTGCAGGACCCTGGCAGCTGTGACAGAGCTCTGCCACCTGCACAAGGCTGCCCACTGTCACCCAAGCTGCCCTGGGAGCATTTTCCCCAATTCCCAGGATGGCTGTGACAGAAATCTTTGGTTGAACACCACTTGGCACTTGTGCCACATGAACTGTTACCAACATTTTGGGGGTTTTTCCCACCCCTCCCCCAAATTAGGAGCTCAGACTCCACACACATCCTTTGATTCCAGCTGGGCTAACCAGGGAAGGGAGGAATTCCTGCTCTGTGTCTGCTGGTGCCTTGAGAACATCCAGGGTCAGTTCTCAAACAAATCCCTGCCCTGCTGTCAGCTCTCTGCTCACAGCTTGGTTTGGGCTGGGGAAGGGTGCTTTGTGCTGCTGCATTTGAGTTCATTTAACCAGTCAATACTGTGAGAGCTGCCTCCCCACAGGGTTTTCCTGATTGGCATCAAATCCCACCACACAGGAGGAAATGTTATCAATCCTGCTATTGACAGGGTTGTAAAGGAAGACTAAAGACATGAGAGCCAATTAAGTGATCAAGAATCTCTTAATTGCAAGAGTATTAGGTGGAGTCCCAAGGAAAGATAAAGGATTAAGAATTTAACACCACAAGGTCATTTTCCTTTCATCTTATTTACTTTCTTCAGCCCCAGAGGAGCAATTTTGTCAGTGGGGTATTGTACATCCTCAGATCCCACCTGGGAAAGTGATTTTAAGAATAATTTCCCTGCTTCCACTTTGTAGGAGGGCAGCCATTGTTTGCAGATTTGCTGCAAACACTATGATTACCAAAATCAAGTGTTGCCTGTAAAGCAAGGCTAACTCAGCAGCATCAGGATGGACTGGCCAGCTGAATTAAGTGTTCATCTTTTGGTTAGCATGTGCTTGGCTCACAGGGAGATTATTTTTCCAGCACAGTCTACCACAATTACTCCACATCATCATTACAGTTTGCCTACTGCACCAAAATCCCATGCTGTGCTCTAAACCCTCACCCTGCAAGGGAACCTGCAGCCAGGCTGAGCCATGTCCACATGGACATGCACTCCATCCCTGGTGGCTTTCTGAGCAATAGAAATCTCTATTTTTCAGTCAATCCTAACACTACATCTCAGGGTAAGGGAGGGTCCTGTGAGCTCCTGACTTTGGGCAGGATGGATTGGAGTTATTTGGGCAAGGTTGGATGGGCTCCCTGTGCTGGGAACAGCTGGGTTTGACAGCCAGAAGTTTTTATTTTGTACATTTTTGCACAAGAAAATACATTTTTGGCAGCACAGGTAAGAGTCAGTGACTTTCCAAACCACTTTGTGCCCCGTGCAAAACTCTGCCCTGCTCCACTGAGCATGGCTGAGCAGAGCTCATTAACGTGGCTTTAACAGCCAGGAGCAGCAGAGGGGCCACTGCAAACCCAGAGAGCAAAGATATTTATCTGACCCCCAGAGCTGAAACTCCAGCTCACAGGTTAATGCTTTTGCAATCTTTCCTTGGACATTACTGAATGCTTGGGTGCAACACATGGTTGTGGCAATTTTTTTTAAGGTTAGAAAGAAGCCCTACTTTATTTATTATTTAAAAAGTAAATTTCTGAAGAACGTTAAACCCAGAATTAATTCTTAATTTAAATTCTAGGGTGCAAATCAAGCATTCAGACTCTAGGAGACTTCAAACCTTGAGGTCCCATCAGTTTTATCAATTCAGCTGCAATGAAGGTGGTGTTTATTGATGTCCTAAACTCTCAGGCTCTCAATGTGTCTCTCAATACAGAAATTAGAGGATGAAGTGATTTATCATCTACCCTTGCTGCCCAAGCCCTGGAATCCCAATTCCTGCAGGTCCCTCACTTCCCTCCCTCCCTGGGTGTCCCCTTTGCCAGGGGCTGGGGCAGAGGGGAAGGTGTAAACCCCAACCCATCAGCCTATTTAACACAGGAAACATTCCTTAAAGAAAACAAACAAAAACACAAACACAAGCTGACAGCTTTCCCACACAGCCTGAGCTACAGATCTGTCTTCTTGGTTTCCTTTGGTTTTTTTTTTTAAATCTAAAATTTCTGGAGAGCCCACAGAGACATCTTGTGCCTGGATGACACATAGCAAGCCAGCAGTGCAGGAGGGGTCACTGGGGGGATTTTGGAAGGAATTTTGAAGGAGTTGGAGATGGGACCTCTGAGCTTTTTAGAGGATGAAGTTTATTTTTCTTATCTTCTACATGGATAGGAAGGGTGAGTTCAGCTCACATCTTCACTGCATGGTTCAGAAGGTCACAAGATCTTTTAAGGAGTTATTGACCAATAAAACACTGCTAACAGATATTTATGGTTTTCACTCAATCTTTAAATATTTTATCTTATGGACTCGTGTTACAGTGTCAGCTTTCTTAGCCCATCATGTTCTGACACACAAACCTACAGTGCTGTACTCTAAACTCCTCATTTACCTCTGTAACTACTTATTTTTCTTTATCTTAAACTCTAAAACTCTAAACTTTCTTCTTCTTAACTTAACATGTCTCTGCTTGAAACTATTGTCCTGGTTTTGCATGGGACACATCTACAAAGTATAAATGCACACTACAAATCCACATTCTCACTTCTAGCACCTCAGTTTGGGAGCCTTTCCCAAGGTCTCAGATCCAATCCTGGGTTTAATTCTAAGCTTTGGCTTCCAGGCCCAAAGTTCTGAGAGTTCCCTGCATTTCAGATTCCAGCAGGTCCTCAGCAGAAGCACACCCAGCTGGCACCCCCTGCTTGGCACAGCAAGCTGAGCATCACCCTTGGCTGCAGATGCACCAAGGGAGGTGGTGCTGGAAGCTCCTGGCACTCTGAGATTGGCCATGGCACAATTTTTTCATCAGGTGGCATCTTTCAATATTTTTGAGTTTTATTCCACAAGGGGTTTTATCCAGTGGCCACTGGTTCTTCACCCAAGCTCTGCTGCACACTGCAGCAAGCAAACCCTCAGAGGATATCACTGAGCTCTGGAAGCAAACACTCAGAGCCCTGAGAGCTCTTTCTCCTGTGGAACTCTTGGGTTTAGGTACAGACCAGGAGCTAACAGCATTTCAGTATTGAAATACTCCAGGCAGTGACAGAGATGGAGTGCAGGTGCTGTGAGCTGACAGCAGCACCCCCAGGGTGAGGCACCCCCAGAGAGGGCAGAGCCAGACTGAGATTGATTCCTCTTCAACCTCTTCCTCAGAGCATGCAAAGGTTTCCCACTTCTCCATGTTAAACACCTTTCTCCTACCCAAAACTCTGTGCTGTCCCATGAAATGGGTATTTATACTGGGCTGGGTCAGTGCTGGACCATGAAAATCATCTGGCATCTCATCTAAAAACCCACTGGAGTATAAAGAGAATAAAGGGAAAAAAAAATCTGTACTCTTTAAGCAATTTACTTCAGGAGAGGATGAAGCCAGCTGCTGCTCTGTGAAGAGGTGAACCCTGTCCTTGCAGGACAATGCCAGTCTGTGAGCCAGCACAGCTCTGGCCACTCCAGCACCTCTGCTTGTTTGCCACTTGGCAGGGCTGTCCCGATGGGGATGCAGAAGGGCAGGACCCAGAACTCTGACAGGCTGCCTCTGCAGATTATTTTGCTCTTCTCCTTGGGCTCTGAAAACCTCCTCTGCACCCAACAATCAAAACCTCTGGGTTTTCCTTTCAGCACTTGTACATTAATGAAGTGTTCTGGCTATAGGAGATAAAAAAACCTGGCCAAAAACCTGCCCTGAACATCCCCACCCTGGCTGCTCAGGAGCCCAAGGGGCTGGGCAGCACAGGGGGAGCTCCAGCCACAGCAGTGCCACCCAGGGAGGTCCCTGCACCACAAGGAGACTCTTTTTGCCTTAGAAAAGCCCGGTGTTTAACTCCTCCCAGGGAAACAGCTCTGACAGCACTTGCTGCAAGTAGGGCAGCACTGAAATATCTCAGAAGCTACGACAGGCAAGGTGGGAAACTCATCCCACGATGAGAAATGGCTTTGAAATGAGGTAAGTGGGTATTTTAGGCAAGTAACCAAGGGGAAAGCCAAGTGAGAGCCCAGCAGGCTGCTGTTGTCAGGAGCAACCCCACTTCCCCCACAGGCAGCCCTGCCCCAGGGCCCCCAGTTCCCCTCCTCCCTCCTGTGTGGGTCCCACTCTGCTTCCTGGCACTACAGAGATTACACGATGTGCTGATGTATGTAAAATGATTTCTGCCCAAAAATGAAATCCCAAAATTTACAAATGCAAGAGACATAATTCTGAGAACAGGGAGGAAGATGGAAAACAAATTCTCATGGCAGAGCCTGGCTCTGCTCAGACTCCAGATTTAAGAGTTCTGTTCTACTGGAGCTCCTTGATTCCCAGTTGTTCATACCCACATACTCCATTCACAATAAGAGAATTTAACTGTAGACATTATATAACCCCTGAGAGCCTCTCCCCCAGAAGCCAGTGGAGACCAGCAGATATTAAATTAGCTGACATTTCTGTTTATTCCTTCAGCCACATCTGGAGGCACAGCTGACTGCAATGTCCTGGTGGTCGATGCATTCCTCTCTGTTACTTTCCACCTCTTGCACATGGAACAAAAGGCTACGAAGTGCAGACATCAAGGAGAAAAATCCCAGTTCCACTACATTAACTAAAGCTGTCTGCTATTGAAAGCAGTGATAGGTAATCTATAAAATAATTTCCACAACCCCACCATAAAAGAATCCCATTGTCAGGGCAATCCAATAGTACCAGTGGCTGGAAGGGAATTTATTCTACAATGGAAGTTACTCCACATGAAAAAAACCCAAAAAAGTCCAAAACAAAACACGTTTTTATAATGTAAACCACATGTGTTTATGATGTGTAGAGCAGCATCTTTGGAAATCTCTGGGCTTTTTGGATTAAGGAATTAATAAATAATAAATAATTAATAATTATAACAAAACAAAACCAAAGGAATTTATAAACAAATAATAAAAAACCATGTTTTTATAACATAAACCACGTGTTTATGATGTGTAGAGCAGCATCTTTGGAAATCACCAGGCATGAATTAAGGAAGCTTCAATCCAGATCATATCTACCTTTGTGCTGTCACCCAAGTTTTGAAGACTACAAAGACTTATTTAGGATAAAATAAGTTCCCAAGCCATCCTCCAAAACAGGTCCAGTTCTTTATTCCCTCTTATAAAACACATCCAGAAATCCAGAACTCAGTTCTTTGTCCCTGGTACAAATCTCCAGATCTCTGCACCTTTTCACAGTTGGTGCTCAGCCTCAGTGGTTGGGCAGAGGCAGAACAGAGAATATCAAATGTCAGCTCTGTGCTGCCCAGTTTCCCTTCTGGCAGCCCATTCCCAGGTCAGAGGTGCCACACAGAATTTTTAGGATGCAGAACCAATACAGAACCCTTCCCTCAGAGCACCAAGCCCTGCCCTCTCTCTCTGTCACTTGGTAAATTGGGATTTCTCCTGCGTGCTGACACAATCTCTTGGATGGAAGGGACTGTGACAGCCTCTGTGGTAAAGCTTGCAGCTGATCTCTGTGATCCTGTGTCCATCCCAGCAGAGCCCCAAAGAGCAGCAGGACAGCTGCACCCTGCTCTGCACCCCACAGAAATGAACACCAGGGAAAGAATCAGAGATGGAGGCAGCTGCTGCACCTCATCCCTGCTCCTCCTGACCCACCCCAAGGCTCTGGGCAGGCCAATTTGAGCAGCACAGCCTGATTGCAGCTGGGAGGAGGTGGGGCTGAGCCTCCCCTGCTGAACTTGTCCCATGCTCTGCCCTCTCCCATCTGCTGTCCTCCTGCCCCCTCAGCTCTGGGCAGCACAGATTTCCGGCAGGGGGAGTCATGGAAAAGCAATACAGGCACCTCAGATAACAAATGTGAAGCTTATGAGGACTTTGTTTGGCCAAATCAATTCCATTTGCAGCAGAGCAGGCAGCCCAGTGCAGCAGTCAGGAACCCTCTGCCTGCCCAGCTGAGGCTCTGCAGAGTCAAACATTAAAGTGATTGAGGCAGAGATAACACAGCTCCAGTCCCTGGCACAGCCTCTTCAGCTGCTCATCACTCAGGGTATTTCTGAATTCCTGAGCAGTGCAGGAAGCAGCAGTGCAGCTTGTAGTTTATGCCAAATGGAGACAAGCTTTTATTTCCTCTTTCCAAGAACTCATTCAATCGAATCCAATTTTGAAAGCTTTGGAGAATAATTTGAAATATCAGGAATTTTGGGTTCCTTCTGAGCCTTCACAGTGCCTTGACACTTCTCACTGGCTTGGAGGCTACAAATTCAAGTAGAACTAATGGCAAAACAGCTTCTTTGGTTACACTGTGGAGGTGTAGCTTGTGTAAGCAAATATCTGTCAAACATTCCCACTTCCATGAAGCTCTTGCAGATACTTACTTCAAGTGGAAGTATTTTTAGTATAATTGCCATTAAATGAATTATAGGAAGCCAATATAATTTTACAACTGATGAAAAATATTGCCACTTTACATCATTAAAAGGATTTTCAGAACTGCTGCCATTGCATTTTGCCCATATATTGTCTGTCAGTGTAGCTGAGATCCATAAAAGCAGGGCCAGCTTTACAGAACACTTGAAATCCAGTTTATGTGCAGCCAGAGACACTTTACAGTGAGCAGTGTGTGCCTTCCACTCTCCAGTCGTGCCA
This sequence comes from Ploceus nigricollis, assembly GCA_013399945.1. NCBI lineage: Eukaryota > Metazoa > Chordata > Aves > Passeriformes > Ploceidae > Ploceus > Ploceus nigricollis. The sequence continues at coordinate 63,764 of VXBC01009348.1, forward strand.
GGCAGAGCACGTGGTGGGGACACAGAGCACATTTTAGGGGTTCAGAGCATGTGGTGGGGGACACAGAGCATCTTTTAGGGACACAGAGCACCTTTTAGGGGTTCAGAACATATTTTAGGGACACAGAGCACATGGTGGGAACACAGAGCATCTTTTAGGGACACAGAGCATCTTTTGGGGGTTCAGAACACATGGTGGGGACACAGAGCATGTTTTAGGGGTTCAGAGCACATTGTGGGAACACAGAGCACATTTTGGGAACACAGAGCATTGTTTAGGGACACAGAGCTTTCCCCTGCATTCCCACAATGTCACCTGGCAGTGTCACTGCCCCAGCTGCTCATTCAGCCTCAGACAGGACACCCAGCCCACCCAGGGTGGTGTGGAGCTCCAGCTCCTGCAGAGCAGCACAGTTACACCTGGAGATGGAGTCTCCAGCAGCCACAGGTGATTTGCCCCAGCACAAACAGCAGCTCTGTTCTCCAGGAGGGCAGAGCAGGAATTCCACCCCCAGCCTGCTGCTCCAGCAAGAGCCAAGCCCCCAGAAGGAGCAGGAGGAAGAGAAACCCCCAGCAGCTGATGCCCAGTGCTCCTGGCAGCCAGAGCTGACCCCTAACTCTGCTCAGAAACCATGCAGAACTTATTTTATTCAGTATTTTTAGAGTGTTGGCTCAATAATTTTACAGATTAATTCCCAGGAGAAGAGGGAGGCAGAGGAGCCATCCCAGAGCAGTAATGAGTGCTGGGAGACTCAGGATTTGGATGAGTGGCCCATCACTGCCCTTGGCAAAACCAATCCACAGCACTGAACACAGCAAGAAAAAGAAATTTATCACTGTTCTTTTGCAGGATAAAATGCTTGAAACAACCAACTTCAATATGTGAGCTCAGCAGTGATGGCTGGGTTTGCATTTGTGTTTCAGTGGGGAGGAATCTTCCTCCTGCTTGAGCAGAGGAGTGACTGACCACCGTCAGTGCTGGGTAAATGACCAAGGACTGTAAAGACACACAAAAAAGGGACATCAGCAGAAGGAGAAAGGCCCAAGCCACATCCATGGAATCAACAGCCAAAAAAACCCCAAACAAACACCCAGCATCCTTCCCCCAAAACCAGCTCCTGAGAAAAACCACGATGCATGCTTTTAAATGAATTCATTCTCTTCTCTGCTGCTGATTTCCTCTTTGGCTCTGCAGTGATTCTGTTATCAGGCTTCCCTAATGACACAGAAAAATAAATTCTACTTTGCCATTCTTTTCCTTCAGATAATCTGCTCTAATTGAGTGTTTTACTGAGCAATCAATTGCACTTCACTCACTTTCCCAGGCCTGAATTACAGAATTAAAGGGAGAAAAAGCTTGCTTGTTCAGAGCACATTGCTTGGGTGTTAGGATGGAGTTCACCATGGGCAGAGCATTCCTTTGCAACACTTAACCCCTGCTCTGAGGAGGTGAAAGGAGACCTGGTGCTCATCTTGATTTGAGTCAGGTTTGGAGAAATCAGCACCACCCCAGGGCATGGCAGCTCCCACTGGAGCACACTCTGCACTTCTCCTGGGCTTTAAATCTCCAGGGCTGAATGTCTCTAATAAACAGTATTTAAAGGCAGGGGTAAGGAGGAACAAAGTCTTGTCCCAGCCTGGATGTGGTTCTTTCTCTTGTTCCAGCCCCAGCTGCTGTAAAACCCCTCAGGAAGAACAGTGCAAAGAGAGGGGAGGAACAGCTGGAGGCAAACAGAGCATGGCTCTGGAATTGATACACAACAGGCATCACACAAAAGATGCCACGTTCCTGATTTAATGGTCTGCTGTGTAAAAGTTAGAATTAGCTTCCAATGCATCCCATTAGCCAGGCTGCAATGTGTTAAGTTAATGTGTGAAGGCATTTTTAATATTAGCTCTGGCTACAATTTCCCATCTAATTGAGTGGAGAGGAGGGAAAAAAAAAAAAAAGGAGTTTGTAAATCTGCCACTGCAATGGCCAGTTACAAGGTTTTTTATGGCTCCCTTGTAATGGAAACATCAAGTGCACAGGTAAGCACTGTAACTGTGGGGAAAAGACATCAGTTTATTAGAGGATGTAAAGAACCAGAATAAGCTCCTTGGGCTCAGATTCATCCCAGTTCTTTATTGTAGCAGAGCAGCACAAAGGGATGGCTCTGGCCTTTATGGAATGTGCAATACAAGCTGATAACTGAGATTTGTCTCTCACTGGCAGACAGCCAGCTTTGGGAATGCCAGTTCAAACATTTGCCTGAAAAAATCCATGTAAAGCACAATGTTGGGCTGTGTTTGCACTGTCGGACCAAGTGCCCCCCATGAGTGCATGATCAGAGGTTAAAAATGTATCCAGATAAAAAAGTTGTGGGTTTTTTTGCCTTAGTTACAATAAAAGCTATTCAAAGATAGCCTAGAAAAGTAAATATTCCATAGAATTTCCCAGCTTGGGATGCCCATCATTCCAATGACAAAGCTGTGTATTCACCCTCACCTGAGAGATTCAGTGTGCTGTTTGTTGCCTGACTGTCAGCTCTGGAACACACTGCAACACAATCATCAAGCAGACTTGAAGCTGCTGCCTCATTAGGTATTTTTCCATTACAGGGAAAGCATATTTAATTTCTTTTAGTCCTGTTGCTTGTGGATCTTTGAAAGTCCAGGTGAATGGGAAGGTCCAAGAATGATGGTATTTGCTTTGCAAGCAGCAGATTTGAATGGTTAAATGGTGTGAAAATCATTTACACTCTAACTTTTTTCTTTATGCCTGTATCCCCTATTGTTGGAAGTTCTTTCAGGCATGGACTGTTTCTCATCATGGGGTCTGCTGCAAAATAACAGAGGTGGGAAAGGCCCAGCTGCAGCAGGCTCTCCAACACACTGCCCACTTCTTCTGGGTTTTAATTCTCCAGGGTTGAATGTCTCTAATAAACAGTATTTAAAGGTAGGAGGAGGAGGAGCAGAACCAGGAGAGACTTTGAGAGGCAGCAAAGGACAATTCCCTCCTTTCCAAAGCAGGTGTGGTAAAATGCTACCTGCTCTGGCTTTGTACCAAGCTGCTTTGCAGACTCATTTAAAAGGAACAAACCGTTTTAATTATCTCTCCCTGGACTCAGGAGCATGTGGGTCCCAGGTGAGGGGGGAGCAGAGAGAAATAAATACATATATACTTAAATGGAGAGCAGGCTGGCCTTGCTGCCAGCTCTCTCAGCTCTGCCTTAATCACTTTGAAGAATACAAGTCCACAGTGACCTCTGTTGTTCCTTTCATATTGGAGATTAAAAGATGAAGCACTGGTTCTGCAGCTGGTGAACACACAGAGAGGAAATCAATGACTCTTTCAGACAGGTCTCTGTGCAAAAAGGGTTATCACAGACATGAAATAATTAATTTTAATCCAGCTGTTTAAAAATAGACACTACAGAAGGAGAAATGGCCTTTCTAAAAAAACAAGGCAAATGGATTTTTTTTCAGAAGCCAGAAAAATCAGATGCCTCTCATTTTAGAATAGATCTCCAATTATATATTTTTCCCCACTTCTCATCTCTACTTTCAGGCAGTCAATCTGCTGGAGAATGTCAGGTAGTCCCCTGCATGCTCTGCAGGCTCCCTGTCACCACCACACAAAGCTGTGAGCAGCAGGGGCTCAGGCACAGGAACCTGAGCAAAGGCAGCTCCACGGGCTGCAGGAGGCTTAGAACAGATGCTGCTGATGTGTCAAACAGCCAAATATTTCATCAGCACCTGCAGCTTGGACTGTGGTTCCAGCTGAGAGCAGTCAGGAGAACACAGAGCCTTGTCCCAAACCACGGGGACAGCAAAGCCACCCCTCCCTGCTGTCCTGGCCGGCCAGGGGGGAATAGATGGTGACACAGGCACACAACCCAAACCTGCCCTGCCTGCACACCCAGTGCTGAGGAAGGGCTGGGGGACACCAGGGTGGCCTCAGCACTGGGGCTGGACCCTGCTTTCCCCAGCCTGACACCCTTCTGTGTGGCTGGGGTTTAAAAGGCAGCACCAGCTGAACCTGGAGCTGGACCAAAGTCATTGGAATGCTCCAGCCCTGCAAGGGCAGCCTTTGAGGGCTTGTTTGCCTTCTGTGCCATCCCAAGCTGCTCAGGAGTGATAAGCAATTCCACATGAAAAGGAGCTCAAGACTATTTATTTTTCCTTCACGTGTAACAATAACAAACTATGTATTGATCCCTTTTTCTGGAAAATAGCCTCCACGTGTGACTCAGCAACTGCAGCCAGGTTAACTGCACAGTGCAGTTTGCTGTTTGACCTTCTATTTTTATCTGCCCTGGCCATTTCCACAATTCCTCCAGGGAGCACCAGATGTTTGAGTAGGTGATGGCACACAGCTGGATAGAGAGGAGCAAGCAGCAGTGAACTTGTGTAAACACTGAGCAGTGTCAGATTTACCAGCAATGTCAGATTTACCAGCAGTCCCCAGGCTGGCTCTCACATGGACAGAGCACAGTTTATTTCTTTAAACACAGAAACAAAGACAAGCCAAGCAAAATGCCAGAAAGAAGCCACTGTGGGAGTGAAAGTCACACTGAACACAACCAGCCTCAGGACTGGGAGTGGGTTTCTGTTGGGAAGGATGGAAGTTTGACAAGGAAGTCTCACAGATATGTATGCTTGCCAGAAAGATTTTTGAATGTAGACTATGAAGAAGGAATAGAAATGAAAGCAAGCTTTTGTATAGAAGAAAATAATTGCTGAGCCAGTCTTACTGGAGAACTAAGAAGACAAAGGGTGTGTTAGTTAGAAGGGGTTTTATGACTTAGAACAAAGGATAAACCCACCTCAAACAAGAAGATGTTTTTACCAAGCAAAAAGATTCCACAGGCAAACAAGACTGCCAATGTTGCAAGTAGTAAAAAGGTCTCAGAATTTTCTACTGCAAGAAAACTGAAAAACAACTTCTACCTTAAACTGTAACATAGTAACTTTTAGTGACTGGAGAATAGTAACATGAATCGGGTAATTACAGTAGTTATGATAGGCTATCGGTAAAAGTTAAGGTGTAGATTGGTTCTTCTGGGTTAAGATGCTGAGCAAAGAAAAGTATATAATGCATTGTAACCAAAATTAAAGGGTCTCCAGGCTTGTCTGCAGCTGGAGCTGACAGCTGCAGGCACAGGCTCTGTCACTCACAACCCTGGACTGTTGTAATGTCTTGGATACAATAAACTGCATTTTGAAGAGCTGCCTGGAGTCCTGCATCCCTCATTACAGCTCTTACAAGTTTCCTCCTGTTCCTGCCTGGAGTGGAAACCAATCCCCCTGTTCCTGGGGCTCCCAGGCCAGCTGGGATCCAGCACTGCAGAGGAAAGCCTCCGTGCCTGCAGCACATGCTCCCTAAAATGCACCAACACTAACCTCCCAGCTCCAGCCTGGGGGTGTTTGCCAGGGCACTGCCTCCCACCTGGGAGGTGCCCAAGGTTTGGGTTCTCTCATGTGTGCTCTCACTGCTCAGGAGGCTCTAGCCCCTCCTCCCTGCAGCTTTTGCAGCTCTGGATGTGCTGCTTGCTGCCTGACCCCTCTCTGGGGCACAAACTGTTCTGTGAACACGAGGAGAGAGCTGATGGAGTGCTGTAACTCATTATGTGAGGCTGTCTGGCACCAACTATTGCTCAAATCCAGTTACATAAGACCCTGAGGTATTCAGAATAATTAAAATTACCCCCTCCTCCAGCTGGTTCCTCTCTGAACCCTCATCCTCTGGCATCATGATGACAATGGTGGGGCAGAAGCTGTAAGCAGGCACAGCCTGGGTGGAGAGGGAGGCTGCAAAACCACTTCCCATCAGCACTGCTGGAGTGAACAGGCCACTCAGAAAATTATATATTTCAATAATTATATCTATATGTAATTATAAATGTATAATTTTAACTTAGAAGTTTAAAATGCATTTATAAATGATTACATTATTTATATATAAATTTATATACATAAATTAGATACATATATATGTATCATTAAAAAGTATCAGTTCATTGTTGGGGTTTACAGAGGCTTGCAGTGCCTGGAACTGCTCCTGCTCTGGGACACAAGAGCCAGAGTCAGCCCCACCTCCCATGTGGCAAATCCCTCAGGAATTAATGCTGCTACAGCTTGCAGGAATGGCAGTCAAGACACTTCAGTCTCTAAAAAGTGAAATTAATTAAAGAACCCAGGCACAGGACCCCTGTTTGTCATTCCTCACCAGCACTGCTTGGTCCTCCCTATTTCTGTGGAAGTTTGGAGCTGCTCTCCCAGGGATCCAGGCTGGGGTTCAGCACCCAGGCAGGCTCAGGGCACAGCCCAAACTCTGACTTATCAGCTCCCCTGGCAGGCCCCAGCTCACAGGTTGCTGCAGGCCCCCAGCCAGGTAATAATTAGTGTTGACTCTATGGTTTAGAAGGCTGATCAATTGTTTTATTATCTTATAGTATACTTTACTATACTTATATTACAGTAGCAAGAGCTCTCACTAACCACAACTAACTAGAAAATTCATTGCTCTCTCCTGAGAGACCTGACACCGCCGTGGATCTGATTGGTCATTAAATCCAAACACCATCACCAGAACCCAACCCAGCAATCACCTTGGGTAAACAACCTCCAAACACATTCCACATGGGCACAACAAGGAGCAGAGATAAGAATTGTTTTGATTCTCTTCTCTGCTTCTCTCAGGAAAATCCTGAAAAGTCTGTGCCTGCTCCCTGTGGCCAGAGAGCTGCTGCTGCCACACTGACCCAGGAGGAGGTTTTCCTTTCCCCCTGCCCTTTGCACAGCCCCAAACACCACAGAAGCTCCAGGAACCACCAGCACCAGATGGGTCCCACTGCTGATTTCCCAAAATGAGGAATCCCACAGCATTCCAGGCCAGCCCAGCAGGGACTCCCAGCAGCTCCCCCCCAATGGCTCCACAGCATAACCACACTTGGGAGCCACCAAGAGCAATATTTGCTCTCAATATTTGGATATTTTCCAGGCTGTGTGTCTGGGGCAAGAGCTGCAGCTGTGATGTGAAGGATTTCAATATTCCCCCTCATGGAGGGATCCAGGACAAAGCTCCATGCACCAGAGAGCTCCTGCTATTTTGAATTTCTGAGCTGCAGCAGGTCTATCCCACCATAAAGAACTGCACCCTTGGTGATCACAGGGAAGGGAGAAACTGTTTGATTATTTAAATGATGGGAGCTGAACAGGTATACTCAAAGTTAGGGGAAAATGCATGTTCCTTTTGATAATAGTTTTATTTATTAATGAAAGTCATCATGCTGTAATGTCATCTAAATTAGCCTCGATTAATTTCTGAATTAATTAGGTGTGTTCCTGGTAATTTCTTTCTCCTCTTACACTTTTCAAGAATCTTTAAATGATAAAAGGAATTTTAGTACAAAGAAATGGAGAGGTCTCTTTATAACAGACATTCAAGATAAGAATAGAATAGATACAGAAGGCAGGAGGGTAAATCTCAAACTGCTTTGAAATCATATATTTGAAGTCAATTATTATATCAAAGTCACTAAAAGTCATCAAATACCCTCATTAGCCACAATTTTTGAGTTTCAAGAGTGATAAAGGCTAATGGAACTGCAAGTTTTTCACCCCAACTCCAAACCATCCCCAGCACCAAATCTGGACACTGAAAGGGGTTTATGACTGGGGAAATATTTCTATAAATATTGTGTGTGTGCCTGGGCCTCCATTACACAGAAACCTCTGAAGACAAATTGAGCCTCCTCTAATTTTAGGCAGAACTTGCACCTGGAGAAGATCAGACCCACGTGGGTTAAGGGTTGTTGGTGTTTTGCAGCAGGGTGGATTTGAGTCATCAAAAAGGAACAAAACACAGAGCAACCAAAGTTCTCAGGGTGCTGCACATCCCATCAGGGCCCCCCAGGTGACACTTCCCCCCTAAATTACTGTTGGGGGTTCACACAGAATTGCAGCACTTAATCAGCAAAACAAGCAGCCTGCAGATTTTCTAGGTGGGGTATGAGGGGGAGAAAAAAAAATACAAAAAAACTCCTGAAAAGGAATAGTCCAAAAGTGTTTTGTTCTCTCTTCACCTTCCAAGGATTGCCAGAGGGGTCTTTGGGGCTGCAGCTGATGGGTACAGTGAGGCTGCTTTATCTAAATCAGCCTCCCACAGGGTATTACACATTCTTTACTATTACTCTGATACTTCTAAAAATACAGTTGTGAAGCTGTATATTCTGATATGAAATTACAGCTTATTTTGCCACAGAAGGAGGAAAGAAAAAAGAAGAAAGGGAGAAGAGACTGATGCCACTGACACATTTGAGAACACATGATCTGTTTTGATAGCACATTGTATTTGCAAAGCCTGTCCCCAGGCAGGCTGTGCTGGAATGAATTTGGAATCAAAAGGCACGTGGTCAGGCTAACTGGAAATAATTCCTGTACCTTTCTTTGTGGCAGTACAGAAATGACAGAGGATCCAGAACACGCATCCAAATATATATCCTCAGAATTTAATTAGAGAGAATTATTCTTGCCTACCTAGGATAATTGCAACATTATGTTGTGATGGCTGTTAGCATCACATATGCTTACAGATTAATAGTGTTTCTTCCATGTCTGCTTTTGATTTAATCAGGCCATCACTCATTACAATCATGCATGGCTGGTTCTACAAGATGAGAATGCATAAAAAACAACTTGCCTGGTAACAAACAGACCTGGAGCTCCAGCAGCTGAGCAGGGAATGCAGCAGAGCTGTCACCAAAACCCACACCTGACCCGCAAGCAGCCACGAGTGCTGGCTGCAGTGGCACTGCTGGCTTCACCTACAGGGAGCCTCGGCATTCCCAGAGGGTTCCTTCCCTTCAGGGCTGCTCTGCAGGCAGGGCACAGCTCTTCAGGTGACCCTCACACACCTGGATACTCTGGGAATGAGAACTCATGGTGGTCAGCTCTGCCACACCATCAAAACCCACCTGGGGAGTTCTGTGGTCCTCACAGACATTAAAAAGAAGGAAAAAAATACAAGTACATGGCTACTTTGAAGCACAAGCGATCACAGAGGGACCAGATTTACACATAAAAGCAAAATATACATTTATACATAAAAGCAAAACATACATTTCCACTGTGCCAAAACAGAGAGTGAACCTGTGTTTGATATTAACACTGAAGTCCTGACCACAACAGAGCAATTCATAATGGTATTTCTAAAAGCAATAACAAAAGATATTTCATAATGGTATTTCTAAAAGCAATAACAAGAAAAGATAGATCACCAAGTTAAAGACTCCTGAACAAGTCTCCCAACTCTACAATATCATCAAGAAATTGTCCTAAGAACCGATCACAACTCAGATCAAAGAAGCAGACACAGATCCAGCAGAACACCGCAAACCCCACCAAAACCAAAGGGAACAGCAGTGTGATGCTTTTTTCTATGTGACAGACCTGGCAGTGATCACTTTCATACATTTCCAAATAAATTTTAAAAGGTTTTTATGGGTAAAAGTTTAATTTCACAAATTCTGGCTGAACAAAGCTGTCTCCACACTGCCCATTGTTTGGAGCTGCTATTTAATTGGAGAACTTTTTTTCTCCCTTCATGCTACAGGAATGTAATCCCTCTGAAATTAAGCATCAGTGCCTAGGACACACATCTTTTCATGCAGCCCAGAAGCCATGATCATACCCTCAGAAACAAGCAATCTGTAAAGCAAAATCCACTCTGTGCCTGCATGCTAATGCAGCAATTAATCATTCTGATATCCTTGCTCTCTCCCCTGCTCATTTTCCCTTGATTTTCTGATGTCAGAACCAACTCAGTAGAACTGCACACTTTTAAAAAATCATCTTTCAAGTAGCAACATTAAACACCTCAGAGTGGAAAGCAAACAAATCAATACATATTATAGCACTCGTGGCACAGCAAGCTCCAGAGCTACGGTTGCAAAGTCACACGTGCCAAACTCCCTCTGAAAGGAGCAAAATCCACCTGAAATCCAGCAGCAGCTTTGCTCCAAAAAGCCACCCAGCATCCCTTCTTCCTGACCCCCAAGTGACTGTGCCACCAAACACAGGGATTTGAAGGGACACAGGTCCCATTTGTTTCTCCAGAAGCACTGCATGGTCACAAAACCCTGGGCCAGGTGTGCAGGGTAAAGCCCTCCCATCAGCACAGCCTGACACAAAAAGCACCACTGAGGAGGCCAAAAGCGACCCCAAAGCAACAGGAGAACAAGAACAAATTACACCAAAAATACATATTTTGAGGATTCCATGAAAATTGAAAGCCTTCCCTTACCTTTAGAAGCACAAGAGGAACCAGCAGAAGCAGAGCAGGAGCCTCTTCCAGCAGCAGGTGATGGAATGTTCTGGTGTTGGGTTTTGTGGGTTTTGTGATGGGTTCTGGTTGGTTCTGGTTGGTTCCAGCACAGGTGGGGCCAATAATGAGGCTCATTAGCTATAATGAGGCTGATTAGCTGCACCTGTGCCCCAACTGCCACAGCCCTGTGCCCGGTGAGAGCCCCCTGCCCTGGGCTGGGTTCAGCCAGAGGAGATGGCAATTCCCAGCTCAGGTTTTAATGCATTCCATGTTTGGAGCCACACGTGGCAATTAACATTCATTTGCAAGAACAACGGGCTGATTAATCAGCTGGGATTGCAAATGACACACTTGCACTTGAGGCTCGTTTTGTTTTGCACCGTGCATGGTATTTAGCTAAACCTGTGATTAAAGGCCAAGTTCTGAGGCCTTGAGGAATAAACTTCAGCTTTGATGTTGCTGATAAAGGCAGGAGTTTTCAGAGAATTAGATTTTGTGGGGGAGTAAAAAGAAATTAGGTGTTTTGCTCTTCGTCAGTGATTATGAAATCCAGGAGCATTTTAAATTCAATGAAGATTTGTCACGGCGCTGCAGAGGGGACACAGGACTTTATTAGCAGAGGAGGGAAGAGGGAGAACATAATAGGGCAAGATTAAAAGTGGGATGCAGAAACCACAGTGACAGGAGCACAGTGCTCTGCTGTTCCAGGTTAAAGCAGCCCAGGCACTGTGCACTGATCTCAGGGCATCCAGAGAATGCCCTGCAGAGCCAGCTGCTGTGGATGGAAGCAGGGAATAAAATCATCCTGCATTACTCCTTGCTTGTAATGATGTTTATCACTTTTTTATTTTCATGGCTCTCTGATTTTCAACAAAGAGTTCATGTTGATTTGTGGGTGAGAAGGAGGCCAGAAACAGGAAGGCTTTGGGGCACCCCAGCTGCAGTAGGGGTGCACACCCATGTTCAATCCCATGCTCTAATTATCCTTCCCAAGTGCCTCTCCCTGTACAATTTGCTGCCTCATCTCCTTGGCCAAGCCTGACACTTTCTGTCATGCTTTTGATTATTTTCCTGCCTTCCTCCTGAGTCATTCTGTCACACTTTGCATCCCAGGTGCTACAGACCCACTAGCAACGTGTTACTGCTCATGTGATCCACTCCTGAGCACAGAGTTCCTCAGATTCAGTTCCTCAGCAGCTGCAGAGGAATCCTCAGCATTCAGGGCAGAACTTGGGCTCATAATCGAGGCTGAGAAAATGGTGATAGTGCCTTTAAATGACTAAATAAAATCATTCTTTAACTCCAGTGCTATGACTAAATAAAATAATTAACTCCAGTGCTATTAGGCTGCAGTGTTAGAGGAGAATGACCAGGCTTCCCTTCAAGGTTTCCTTCCATTACCTCAGGGCTGTTGTGTTGATTACTTTGAATCTGTTGCTCATCCCTAGAGGATCAGCATCAGTAACTGGGAAATAGGATGAAATTCCCCTCCCAGTGCAGGGGGCAAACCCAAATGTGCGAGCACCTCTCTCCCTCCTGCACACACCTTGGCAGCACCTCTCTGCACAATGAGAGAGATATCACCAGGGATATCACCAGGCTCTGCTTTCCCCTGCAGTGCTGCAAAGCTGCTCCACAGAGCTTTCCCTCTGTCACTCAGAGCAGGTCGAATTGGAAAGACTCATTCCCAAAAAGAATTTTAATAGAAAGATGATAAGGCTCCCAACAGATATTATTTGCACGAGATCACTGAACTGCCAACCATCACTTTGTAGGTGAGCAGCAGCCAACAGTCAAGGACTTCAGTGTGAGCTTGCTAAGAGTAGTTCTCCTGATAATTAAACACTAATGTTCTTCCATGAGTACATTATAATGAAATAAATTGCTTCAAGGGAACAATAAACTACAGGCAGCATCTGAAGCATTTTAACAGCACAGAGCATTTGGCTGCTGCAAGATTCACTCAAAGAGGAGAAAGGTAATAACATCTCAGAGACCATTTAGAAAACAATTTTCTGAACTTTCAGGGTTTGCAGGGACAAACTGGGACACTCCAGTGTGTGATTTGACTCGTCCCCAGTGACTCACCTGGAATGGGAACACATTTTGGTGGTGGTGCTCATCTGTGAAGCAGGAGCAGCACTGGCCACGATGGCTCTGGGCTCAGGGGTGGGTTTTTACCTGTGCTGTGCCCTGAGAACGTCCCAGAACGTTTCTCTTCAGTTTTCCTTGCTTATCTCTTATTACAGCACTTGTCTGCTGTGCTTGGGATGTGAAGACTGCCTGTAACTCACCTGGGGAGCCTGTCTGGCCCCACAGCTCTCCAGCACTTTACTCATCCCTTGGGACACAGCTCACAGCAAATCCAATAAAAATTCCAGACAAAAGCCAGGCCCCTCAACAGCAACATTCACTTGCCTCCTAAAGCAGAATAAATGAAATTATCATTGTAGCTTCCTAATACTTAGAGTGTGCTATAGAAATATTTATAAAGAATTGAGAAAGTGTATTGCACATATGTTTCCAAGTGAATGAAACTGTGCACGTGCCTCTCTAATTTAAGATAATATCCTGACATTTGAAGATGTAAGTTGTGAGCATAGCAGTAAAAAATAGTTTAACTGTCTGTTCTCTTCCTGCAGGGCAGCAGAGAGGGATTTGTCTTTCTATCTTGGCTACTTTAACTTTTGGAGCTGGTGGAAAATGCATTTTTCTGTCATTATGCTTGTTTAAAACACCAGGTTGAGCTTGTTCTGCTTGAAGAGTTAGCTGCTGCAAAGGGTTGATTTAAAAGAATAAAGCATATTGGTGTTTGTAGTGCAATTTGCAAGCAGTGATGAACATGCTCTGGGAATGGGAGCTGCTCATGGTGAAAACTCTCTGGCACCCAATTCCCAGCAGCCACTGTGAGTGCAGAAATGCACAGAGATCACTCTGAGTCATGTGCAACAAGAAAGAGAAATCTCCCTTCTTCTGCTCCCCCCGTGTGCCACAATTGCCTGTACCTTGGCCCTTGGCCAGGACAGATGGATTATCACTAAAGAAATCTCAGTAAAGCCTCCTTGCATTTACATAATGCACGTTTGTAACGTTTAAGCAATTAAAAGGATTGGTGCTTATGGCTTTAAAGAACTTGTGGGTTAATTATGACTCACTCACTCTGTGGCTGTGATGGGAGAGAGAAAATGAAGCATTTTGGAAGTGAAGGAACTTGCTCACTGCTTTACCCTACATGGGGCACCCTGCTTTGTTGAAGGACTTTTTTTTGCTTGAGGAAGAATAATAAGGGTTGAATTTCAATTTGTTTTCAATGCACAAATCCCCTTCCACAAGATCTGTTCTACCAGTGGAAGATTTTAGGATGGGATTGATTTCTTTAAAGTTATGAGGATACAGTTTTGTTTTACATGAAGAAGCTAAAGACAGCCCTTCTTGGCTGTGCTCTAAATTCCACCCTTTTATTTGAATGTGTCCTTGCAGTTCAGATAAACAGAGATAAAACTTTGCAGGAGTCTCCAAAGCCTTGTAGAACTGAAATGCTGATTTGGGCAGCACCACAGAGAATGGGACATTGGCTGAATGTGCTGCTCCCAGCAAGGTGGTGCCCCATGGAAAGCACCTTTTAATGTGCTTTTTGAAAGTCCTGGGTTTTCCCATGTAGGGAAGGGTGGCATTCCCTAAAATTGTGTGTACAGCAGGAGATGGTGCCACTGACTGCAGTGGTCAAGCAACAAACACAAACACAGCTCCTGTTCTCACACAGCAGGAACAAAGGCAGAGCTGTGTTTTGGTTGAAGTTCTATCACTCAGTACAAAATAAGTTTTAAAAGCATTAAATTTTTTATTTTTATTCTCAGTTATCTCAGTTTCCTTTCTTCTTGTGACTCATTTCATTTTGGAGATGCTTTTTCTTTCCAAGGTAAGAAAATAGACATTAAAATGGGTTCTGGTACACAGCATTCAACTGTAATGAAAAAATACAGCAGGTAACTAAACTGTGGCACAGAAAAGCTTCACTGGATTCTCCTGCTGAAACTGAATGATGGCTGTGCCAAATGTTTGCAAAAGTGAATAAGTAGTTTTTTATTATTCTAACAGGGCACAGAGGCTCCAATCATCACCCACTGAAATTCCAAGCAACTCCTGCTGTGTTGGGTGCTGCACAAAGATTGAGTCAATGGTCAGTGCTAATAAAATCAAATAAAAATGGAAATCACATCAGGGAGAAAAAAAAGAGAGAGATTAAAAAACCCAGTGGGGGCTTTATGATTTATCAGCTGATTTATCCAGGAGCATTGAGAAAGTCTTCACCTGGAATAAGCATTTAAATCCAGACCTTTGCAGCCCTGTTCTTTCAGTCCTTAAACAAATTCCTGTGTCAAAGTGCAAAGAAAATTTTTCTGATCTTTTAACTCTTTTGTTCTGCCCAATTTTATTACTTTAAACTACATTTAGAGAAGACTGATTTTTCCTTTGTGAAGACTAAGTATTAACCAACATTAAAGCTCCATCCTTTGATTTCTCTACATTAGATTAAATTTAAAATTGCATGTTACTCAAAAAAAAAACCCAAAAAAACCCCTAATCCTTTTTTATAGACTTCAGCTCTATATTTACTTACTTTTTTATCCTCCTTTTCCTTTCCATTTTCTTCTGTTCTATCAAAATAGGCCTCCTAGTAAGTAATACCAGTTAATAGCAATTACTTAAAGTATATTTTGTTTAGTAGAGAAGCAAAAATCATCCTTGATTTCTTGATGTGTTCTGTAATCCCTGTCATATGGATGGCTCCATAAATCTTTCTAATGCCTAATAAAATACACTGCTGAATAGCACACTCATTACATATTAAACTGAAAATTCTGCTGCCTAACTGCTGGTGTGTGGTTTGAAAACAATAAAACCAGCATGGAGTTATGAATTGCAATCAGTTTTCTACATTTCTGATTCATAAAAATACATTTTTATGCTCTCTCCTTAGCCAGCATTTGAACTTTTCATCCAGCCTGTGCCAAATGAATGCAATCCAAACATACTGTCTTTATTTACTGCTGCATAAGAAGATGTCCCATTGTGTCTAAATTTGACCCCACATGAATGTTCAGAAGGTTGGTTTTATTCATTCTTGCCACTCTTTGTTTTGTTTTGCTTCCAGGTCAGGGCTCACAAAATTTGAATTTCCTCCTCTAAGTGTTTTTGTATTTCCTGTGTGCTGCTTTGGTGTTCCAAATAAATACATTTGGGTTCTACGTGTGGCTGTGTTTGGTTTGGTTTTCCATTCCTCTCCCTCTCCTTCCAGTCTCTTAGAAGGGATGATTGCAGTCAGAACAGCCTGTTTCAAAATAAACCCAACCCCAGTCCTGAAGAACTCCATCCTTTTCCATGATTTCAGCTTTCCTGGAGTCTCCAGGAGCACAAACTCTCTGTACACAAATAATTTTCCTTTTGCTCCAAAAGGTGTGGTTTGTAAAAGGAGGAGACCAGCAGGAACTGCAGCAGCATTGTGGAGGGGAGGCTTTCAGAGGGCTGACATCACCTATGGGGTGTTAAAAACAGAATTATTGGTGTTTATGGTCAGCACTCAGCGCTGCTAATCCAGATTAACAATCAGTGGCTCAGCACAGGAGAGGGAATCATGAAGAGGCAGGTTCTGCTGGGTGGGTTGTGATGGGAGCAGGAATGAGCTGGGATGGAGCTCCCAGCCCTGCAGCTTTGCTGGGGCTTGGCAGTCCCTGGGATGAGCCCATGGCTCATAAAAACACAGAACCCATCAATGCAGTGGCAGAGGAAATCCTGGGAAGCAATCACCAGCACAACAAAACCACACCAATCCCCTGGTGGATCCCAGCGTGGTGGGGTGGATTCAGCCAGTGCCACCGAGCTGATCCCACCCAGAACTCTGCTCCTGGGTGCCCGTGCTGGAAGGGAGCAATTGGGAGAACATCTCTGCTGTGCCAGCTTCCTGCAGAATCAAATTTTGGGGGCTATTTTCAGTTTGAGAGACTCTGGTGGGAAGAACAAGAGGAAAAAAGATGGAAGCACCCAGATATAGCAAATGCAGGGATCCAATGGGAAGAGAATGAAGGATGTCTGACTCCATTTCAGAAGGCTTTGAGATGCTGAACACACTCTTTATTAAATCTATACTAAAATACATTAATAATATTTGAAGAGAGGCTATTCTACATACCTATGTTTAACTTACCTATCTTAGTCTTAGTCTAACTTGTGACCTTCTCTCCAGAGCCCAGACACAGCTGGACATGGATTGGTCACTCAAGATGAACAATCTCCAACTCACATTCCACAGGGGAGAACAGGGAGCAGAGATAAGAATTGTTTTTCTCTCTCTGCAGCTTCTTCATGCTTCTCCCAGTAAATCTTTAGGAAAAGTTGTGCCTTGCTTTTCTCTTTGAAGAGAAATGAGGCAACACCCAGATTTTCCTGGAAGTGTTGCCTGTGGCTGTGTGTCTGTCTCAGCAGCTCAAACCCTCAGCATCCTTTTGACTCTGCAGCACTTCCTGCTGGTAGTACTCTCCTTCTGCCTCTGCTGTCCTCATCATTTCCATTTTTCTGCTGGTCTTTTTTCTTTCCCCATCCAGAGACCCTGCCTGTGGCCTGTAGCCATGACAGCCCAGAGAATTACAGAGGTGAATGAAGTTCCTGTGCTGGCAGCACCTGTTCAAGAGGCTCGAGAGGCAACTGGGAGTTTGCAGAAGATATCCCAACCACTGAGTCCAACTATCCCCACAGGTCTGTAAATCCCTCTCCCCACACATCATCCACGTTGACCCATATTATTTTGGACACAATTTTAATGTTTCTGGCCCCAAGATGTGGGGGTTTTCTCTTTTGGTTGTATCTTGGGCAGCTCCCACAGTACCCACCCCAGCTCATGAGGGCTTCAGCTCTTTGCTGACCCTCCCTCACCTGCTCCAGGTGAAATCACAGAGACTGTTGGAAACTTTGACTCCAATTAACAACCCCTAGCAACTGCTGAAGGTAGAGAAACAATTGCTTTACTATAAACTTGAATCCACATGGGTTTGTACAGTATTAAATACAGCACAGAGAGGGTACAATTTATGGGAGAAAAGAGGATCTAAAAGAAAGTAACATCACTCGGATCAGGTTAAGAGATACTTGACCAGAGAAGGTCAGGAAAAGTTTTAAAAGTTTTGGATAGAGAAATCTGCAGCTTTCTCAGCTGGGGATGACTGAGAACTCATAGTTCAACCTTACACCTCACATGAAAGGATTTCCCACCTGTGTAACAGCAAGATTGAGGAATATTAGAGAAGGGAGCTTAGGAGATGGCAGGAGGATCTCTGTGTTGGGCTGTTGTTGATTGTTAAAACATCCTCAGCTTCTCACCAGCATGTTTCATTCCCAAAAAGTCTCTTGTGAGGTCAGTTGTCCTTGAAGAAACTTTATGACTTGAAAATGAATAGAAAAGGATGAGGAAATATTAAGGGTAAGTACAGTTTTCCAACACCTCCAATTGCAAAAAAAAAGTCTGAAATAGCTCTCAGCTGCTTTTGTTATTTGGTTTTTTTTTTCCTTTTCTTATAAGCTTCCACATCCCTAAATATACTCCCCTAGTTTGGCAAGGTGGCTCGAAAAATGAAGCTGGATTTGATCTGTGGATGGGCATGGCAGGGAGTACTGGGACTCAGACTGATTCTGAGCTTATGCAGCAGTTAATTTATTGCTGGGCTAATTGAATAATGCATGAGACCTTCCACCTGAGAGTGCTGAAATTCCTTTATGATCTCCATCCAGCTTTGGAAGGACTGTGATAAACCTCTTCCAACTTACACTCAGTACCTACACTGGAACATTCTGGGTGTCAGCTTCTGAAATATGGAGGGGTGATTGCATGCTATGGAAATTTTGCTCAGATTTGGCAAGTATTTAATGGTGCTTTCCATATTTTCCCCTGAATTTTTATCATCCCAATCAATTCAGAAGAAGATGTAACATTCAGATCTTAATAAGGCTGTAAGCAAGCATTTATTTCCTTTATAATTTTCTATTAATTACACAGCAGCTAATGACTTTTAAGAGTCTGCTATTAATTAATTTACATTGGCTGTCTTTAATTGCCTATTAAGTACCTGGACTCATTTGCGAGCTTTACATGGAATTGTTGCCAAAAATGTCTTGTGCAACTACACCAGATCCTTTTTCTGCCTAAATTCTCTATTGTTCCATGCCATATTTATCATGGGTACTTTCCTTTTGCACAGCTAGCCTCTTAGCAGCTTAGATCTAAAAGCATTTAAAGTAATTATCCTCTGTAATTACCTTCCTCCATTTCCCTGACTCTTTTCTAATAGTAAAAAAGCCAAGAAAAAAAAAAAGCCCTGCTCAACAACAAAACAACAGATTTAGTCAGCTGTTGGTCAGGCATTAATTATTTACAAAGAATAACTGTGTAATCTATAACAAAGCATACACTAACAGTTAAGACTCGTCCCTGAGGCTAAAAGATGAATTTATCTTCCAAGAAAAATTTTTAAATTGCAAAAAAATTCTGCAATTCCATGCTGGGAAGAAAATGAGATATTTTTAGCATTTCAGATTGTGTAGGATATTTTCCTGGTCATGGCCTGCAGAGCTGGGAATGAGGTTTTCCACCTCAAGCAGGTTTCCAACAGAACATCCCACAGCACATCCCTCCCTGCCCAGCTGCCCAGTCTGGAGGAAATGCCAAAGAAACAGGAATGGTTTTGAACCTGAGTCCATTGGAAGGTTCCTTGCCACAGACACATCCCTGCACAGCACTTGCACTTCACAAAAAGGCATTTCCAGGGGAAGAATATTCCACAGGAAAATTTGTCTGTCTCTCTCAGTGATTGGGCATGCCCTGAACCAGGAGTGCTTCTACCTTTTTTCCCTTCTGCAATCTTATCTAACATAGCTGTGGATGTTCCTATTATCCATACAAATGTCTAATCCCTTTTGAATCCCACTAAATCCTTATCTGTCCCACAGGGTAAATTTTCTTTGTGTAAAAACCCTGATTCCTCTTAGCCTTTTTCAGATTTGTAAGTGATCCATCTCTCTTGCCCTTGTGTGATGAGAAAGGGTAAACAGGAGTTTCCTTCCACCTGCTGTGTGTTGTTTTGCACACCTCTTACACATTCTTATTTCATGAAGTTCTCCACTAGGATAATATCCTTAATCCTTTTCAGCCTCATTTCATAGGGAGGGGCTTTGTTTAAACAGGACGTTTTTCCCTTTGGATGGAGAAGAAAATAAAATTATGAGATGTGAAATATATAATTTGACTCACCAGAGCTGTAATTTTGCGCGAGTGTAATTCCATTGAAATCAGCATCCCCTAATGTGCAAGGCTTGTCTGTGCTCTGCCTGTGCCTGCAGTGGCACCA
The DNA here is from genome assembly GCA_013399945.1 of Ploceus nigricollis. Taxonomy (NCBI): domain Eukaryota; kingdom Metazoa; phylum Chordata; class Aves; order Passeriformes; family Ploceidae; genus Ploceus; species Ploceus nigricollis. The sequence goes on from VXBC01009348.1 coordinate 83,467, forward strand.
TATCATTTTCTGTCCTCTGCTGCACATTAGTGAGCAGTTTTTATCCTTTTTTTGAAGCACAGCTGTAGGCTGAGCAGAAGGCTTCCTGCGACTCTCCAAAACAATTCCCAAGGCTTTCTGTGACCTGCTTCCAAATAATTTGGACACTCACACCATGCCCCAGCAGAAGGCTCTTGGAGAGACAATCTCTGGGCTGATTTCACTGCTTCAAATGTGCTTGGCAAGGAACAGGAGATGGATGGGGAGGAGGGAGAGACCACATGTGGCCATTTATTTTAAGATATGTAAATGGCTGGCACTACTCTCATTCTATCACATTTTATACCAGCAGCTGTATCTTAATAACAGAACAAGTTATATTTTATTTTGATGATATCCAGAGCCCCCACCTTCACCTGGGTTGGGTGCACTTAACAAATGTCTCAGCTACAACAGTGAGGATAAATGGAAGATTGTTTTCCCTGCCGCACAGATGAGACACAGGAGGAGTTAATGTTATCACCAGAGGCTTGTAAGAGATTTGTTATGAAGCTGGAAATTGGATCTGAAGTTTCCAAGTCCCAGTTTGGAGCTGTAAACCCCCAGCACTGCTCTGCCTTGCTCCTCAGAGAAGACAAGCTCAGAGTGGGACTTTGCTCCTTTCCCTGCTCCCTGTTCCACCCCTGGGTCCATCTCCTCCTCCTGCCTGGGGGCTCCAAACTTTTGTTTGCTTCTCTTCCATTGATAAACTCGGTGTCTTTGGGGGTCTGGCACACAGCAGAGAGCCTGACACAGAGATAACCCACTCCTGGGGACACCCAGAGCTGAGTGGCTCCTGAATTGTAATTAATGAACACACAGGAGGTGCTCCAGCAGTGCTCAGCTCCACAAGAGAAGCAGAAGCAGCAGAGAGAAAGCAGCTCTTTTTCTGCTGATAATTAAGTGACCTTGTCAGAAATTATAGATGTTTACTTATTCGGCAGAGAATACATGAGGAGAAAAAAAAAAGGACAAAATTGCCTTTATATGTCAAATCAACTATAAAAAAAATCCAGCTTAAGATAGAAGAAGAAGGAAAATCTGCCACTTAAATCTTTATTTTCAGAAGCCAGTATATAATGGAACTAATGTGACAAAAGCTTGAAGAATACTTTGTGCATTTTTGGGTTTTTATATATGCAAATCAAGTAAATGTAGGGCTTAAGGCTGCTTATTTAACAGCTGTACAATGGGAGCATTAATGTGCTTTGGCTTGAGAAATGCATATTTCAGGCAAAAGGAATTATTTGTGTCAATATTACTGTGTGGTTGATAGAGAGGTGTAAAAGATTGATAATCCAAATAGCAGCAAGTAATTCCATACTGCTGAAATCAATGGGGAAAGCCCCCTGGAAATGAATTCATTACTGTGTCCCAAATTACAGAACTCTGCTGCTGTGCTCCAGTGATGAAGCAGGGCAGGAAATGGTGAAGGGCATTGGTGTGGCTGTTTGTGAGTGACAGCAGGACCTGAGCCCTCAGTTCCTGCCATGAACAGCACCCTGTGCTCTCCTCTGCTGCTCCTGGAGCCTCCTGGGCTGCTGGAGGGGACACCAGGCACTGCTGGCCTGTCCTGAGGGTGACCTTTGGGATTCTCCTCANGGAGAGACTCACAGGTTTTTGTAGTTAGTGATAGTTCTTGTTAGTCTAATATAGTATAATAAAGTAATTAATTAGGCTTCTGCAGTCATTGGAGTCAGAGCACACCATTCTTCCCAGACATCAGGATCACAGCACCAACACCCTTTCCCCAGGCCCAGAACAGACCTGCAGCAGCCTCCACAGGAAGGGTTTTGCCAGCATTTGCTTTGTGCAGCCTCTGAAAAAACTGAGCTCTCCTTGGCACAGGAACAATCAATAATTGCAATAAATTGTAATAAATGTAATAAACAATTGTTTGCAATAAATCCAGCTCGCGATGATCCCACGCCTCGGGAGGGGTCCATGGGTCCAGGAGATCCCAGATTCAGGGATGTGTCCCAGCAGGGCTCATCCCCAATGTCTGCAGAGCTGGCCAAGCAGCACAGGTTTGCTCCTGATGCATCAATTAATTGGGCTCTCATGCAGGAAGTAATTGGCTGTTCAGACATGCAGCAGTGGGCACTCATGCAGAAGTTAATTGGGCACTCATGCATGCAATAATTGGGAGCTCAGATTAATTCTATGCTCCTGCATGAAGTCACTGAGCAGTCATGCAGCTGTTTTTCAACTAATTACAGGATTTTTTTTTTAGCTCTGCAGTGCCCCAGCTAGCCAGATGTATCACTGTCAAGTTACCTGCCCAACAAAGTGCCTGAGATATTTAGGAACAGCAAAGATTCTGGGCTTCATATTAATTAAAATGGCATTTTTAGTTAATGAAGTAATTATGACATTTACTTGATCATATACTCCAGAAGCAAGTATCATAATTTCAAGTACTTTTTAAATAAAATTATTACTTTTCTGCTTTACATAAATATTGTGATTCACCTTTAGCTATCATCCAGAGCTCCATGCCTGCCTCACTGCTGTGCCCAAGGGCTCTGCAATAATACTGGAGAAAACCTTTAAAAAGGAACCAAAGCAAACACCAAAAAGCCAAACACACACAGAGCCTGAGAACTGTTTAAGGCAAGCAGTTCTTGGGCCTTGCAGTACCTGCATTTTCTTAAATGTGATGGCTGTAAAACACACCTGGCAAATTAATAACAGGATGAATTTTAGGTGCTGCATCAGACCCCTCTGAGTTTAAATCAATGTGGCATAATTAACACTGTTCCTCCCAGATAAAGGTCTTCTGGGCTGTCAACATTTTTTAATACTCTTCAGTCTGAATAGAATGTTCTTTTGGCAGTAGATATTAGTTGGCAGGAAAAATTACTCATGACCTTTTAGCTTACACAAATAATTCAGGCTTCTTTTTTTGCTTAAAGCCTGCACACTGCATCTTCCAGAAAAAAGTGACAAAACATAATGGAAATAATTCTATTTTAGCATTCAGTGCTGGGTGGTTGTTTTCAGGCAAGAAAGAAACAATATGCACTTTTTTTTTTTTTTTTAAGGGCTAAAGTCCAAGAGAGACAGAATTTCATTATTAGACCATGCAAATTACTCAGTGGCCTGTGTGCCATTGGTACTCATAATATTTGGATATTCTTCCTGTATTCTGAGCATTTCTGGCCAAGTGCTGGAAGCAGGCAGGCTCTAACGTGCAGCAGTTGTGTGGATTTTGTCCCTCACAAGGCATGGACAGCAACAAGGAGAAACTTTGATTAATGTCACTTCCAAACACACCTTTGTGCCACGAGGCTGTGCTGGGACCTGCCTGGATTTGTAGGGTTCTGTGTGAACAGCTTGGGAGAGGGGCTGAAAGCAGAGGAGCCAGGCTCAGAAATTCTGGTTTACAGCTCAATCTCTGCTCCTGGTGCAGCAGATCTCCAGCTGTTCAGTGCCAGCGAGGCAGAGGTGGAGAGCAGATGCTCCCTTCAAGACCCAGCTGTGCCTGTGGAAGAGGTTCTGGCCCCTAAGTGCCCATGAATGACCCTCCTGGTCTGCTGGGAGTGCAGTTTGCATCAATCACTCCATTTGTTTAAGGCCACAATTAACCAGGCTCTCTCAGATCACTTGTTCAAATCATCTACATGAAACCTTGCAAATCTTTGCTGAATTGTTGGGGAGAGAAAACTCCTGCCCAGAAAGTAAAAGGTAAGTGACTTCAGGCAGGAATCTCTCCTGTCACTGAGCTGGGAAAGTGATTTTTACTGGTTTTACTCCTCAATTTGTGTCAGTGCTCACACACCAAGGGGGAAACAGGGCTGAGTCTGAAGCACTGACCCAGCAGCTCTTACACACCCTGAGAAATCACCGTGCCAGGTTACCTCACTGCTTTACCAAGTTCTGATGGTCCAACCTCCATAAAGACAGCACTAAATCAAAGGTTTTCACTCTGCAGTTAACTTCAGGCACTCTGCTCCATCAGTGAGGATGTTTGCTCCCATCCTTGGGTATTCCTGCTAAAATCTGAAGTATTTCCCAAAATATTTACTGTAGTCAATGTTCTGTATTATAATATAAAATATTTACAATAGTCAATTGCCTATTGTACTGCTTGGAGATATGATAAAGTTGTAAATAAGGGTTAAGTGTAATTTTATATAAAATTTGGGGGCTAGGTATACTTAAATTTGGGTATAAAGTTATGAATAAGAGTTAAGTGTAATTTTATGTAAAATTTGGGGTTTAGATGTACTTGAATTTGGCCATTCTGTCCAAATTTACATTTGCCAAAGTAAGCAAAAGCTAACGTTGACAGGAGGAAGAAAGCTCTGCTTTGCTGACACCATGTTCCAGTTAACAAGAACAGAACAGAGCTGTTAAAAATTGTATTTTTCAGCACGTGTGGTCAACAACAAGGCTGGATTCCCATCGGTTCAAAAACCCAGGGCTTGGCATCACAGCTCTTTTCCTCTGGCTGCTCTTGCAGCTCCCACACGTTTTTTGCACCGCTGGTGTCGGCAGTGGGGAATTTTCACAGTCCACACCAGGGCTGTTGGAATTGAAGGAGCACAAGAGCAGCAGCAGCAATTAGAGCCTGTTAGAGGTGGCTAAAAACCCCACAGCAAAACACAGAATTACTCAGATCTCAAAGCACTCTGCATTCATTAAGAATTTAGAGTGAGGCCATGTGTAGAAAACAGGAAAGACTGAGCTATTTCTATGGTGAAGTCTTGGAGGCAAGCAAAGGTCTGTGTTACAGAGATCTAGTCTCTAGATTTATTTTTCCTTGCATATAGGAGCATATTTGAGGCAGAAATAACCAAATTAGAGTAAATTTCTTCATACTGGGGGTGTTCTATCATGCAAAAAACCCCTCAAACCAACCCACACCTTGGGCTTTTACCTGGAGTGAAATATCTTGTCAGCATTTCAAGAAAATCTAAGTTCAGTGCAGTAAAGCAGGGACTTAGGTGACAAACAACTTCATTTCAAAATTCAACACCCACTCCCCTCCCAGCCAGGCAATCTCCTCCAGCCTGGTTTGTTTTATGGAACTGGGGGAGAGCAGTTACAGACACTCACTTGTTCTAAAATCCCCTGCTTTTGCCATCTGCTGGGATGAACCACTTGCCACTCATTAGTGCCTTTTTCAGGTTAATTAAGCTTTGCAATAGCCAGAGCCTCGAACAGCACTGCCTGACACATCCAATTTATGCTGTGCCATTGCCACTGGATGGCATGAGTTAGTTGTGCTGCAGCAGTGGATGTGAAAGGGATCAATTAAACGTGGACAGCTTTGCCAATAGGTATTACAGCATTAAACTGGTTTAATTCCCATTAAACTGGGAGTTCTCACTGTTTTATCAGAGCATGGCCACGGGCACTGCCTTTGCCTCCCAGTGCTGAGCCAGTGCTCCTGAACACACACTGAAAGGAAAATGAGTGTTTCCTCTTGTTTAGATAAAAAAGACAAATAACTTGTCCTGGCAGTAATAACCCTTAGTGCAACAGTGCTGCAGTTGACTTTTCCCTCACAGATTGGTGCTTCAGCTACTGCTATGATAACATCATTACCTAGAAATCCCAGCTCCAGCAAGGGAAACCAGCACAGGTCAAAGCCTTAATGCCAGCTTCAGAGCCCTTCCAAAATCCAAAGGCACTTTAAAGCGAGTGGTTCAAGCTAAGCTGATTGCTAGATTTCCTTCTCCACAGTCATGTGTTTGAGAGTCATGCCAAAAGCCACAATAATCCAGCTGAAAGGCAAACACACTCAAACACAACCCATTTTTAACCCACTCAGCTGGACCCACACCATGGCACACGCCAGGGCTTTGTTCAAAAGCTGTCCCTGTGTGGGGCATTCCCCAGGGAGGACTCAGCTCCCATGGTGTTCCCTCTTTTAGCTTGGAACACTGAGGGGAGAAAAACAACCCCAAAAACAAACCAAAGGCACCTCTGAGCTATTTTCCCCTGTTCTTTCCCCAGAACGTTCCCTCCTAAGAGACTTTTCACAGGAAGGAGGTGACACTGGGTACAGAACTCTGCTCTTTCCCCTGAGGGGCACCTCAGATCCAGCTCCGTTCCATGGGGCACAGCAGCAGCTTCTGCACACACAGCACAGAGGGGAAGGAGGTGGGAGAGCAGGGGTTTGGGTTTTGTTGTGTGTTCTTTTCCACATTGTGGAGTGAAATCAGGCTCAGGTAGGTGTCCTGTAAAACCCTCAGGTACCATCCAGGATACAGGGGAGGGACTGGGAAGAGCCCTGAGAAATCCCAGCAAGGCTTTCTGAGCTCACCAAAGGCACGTTCCAGTCCTGCAGCTGGAAACTGAGCCAGTGCAGGCTCAGAGGGCACATCTATCAGACTGGAATCATGAAATATAGATAACAATTTACTGAAGGGAATATGGGAGCTGCTCAGGCACGATCATCCCCTGCTTTATGTCAGAGGTGTGAGTACATCCCCAAAAACTCCCTGGACATCTTCCCTTCATGCTTTTTTCCTGCCTCACATCCAAACAAAAGGGAGAATACAGCAGCAAATATCTCTTCTCCTGTAAGAGGATCTAAATGTAATGTATTTATGAATCACATTAATAATGGAATAAGGAATTGATGCATAAGAATGAAAACATTTACATAGCACAAAGAAGCAGCTTTTACTATAAATTATTAATAGCCTAATAATGACAATATGAAATAATAATTAACAAAGGCACAGCTATTATCACCCAAACAAGAAATAGCTTGACTTAACAAAGGATCCTACATAACAGATATGCTAATCTTATTTTCCAATTTCTGGAAGCATTTTCTGTTACTTTTCAAAAACTCATTATCAAAGTCACAAGTAGGAAACTACTCAAACATTGCAATATTTTGGTTGTAAAACAATTTGATAGTTATTATAAAGGTTTTTTTCATCTCTCCGTGGGAGAAGAGGATGAATTCATTTGTGCAAGAGTAATTTCTTCCAGAGCCATTTGGCAAGATGATTTATTTGTAGAGCGGGACAGACAATAATAAAGTCTCAGATTTAAACAGTGCTTTCATCCCAAAGGATCCCAAAGCACTTCCCAAGATCTATCTCTGCTCAGGAATGCCATCCCCCAGCCCTGCAGGGATGGATGGGGCTGTTTGGCACAGAAATGCTCTGGAGCAGTTTGGGGCAGCAGAACCCACAGGTGGCATTGCAGTCTGCTCCTAACAAGAAATCAGGGTTTTCCAGGGTAGCACAGCAAAGGTGGGCTTGGAGTCCCCGAGTCTCCCTTGCTGCTGCTGGGCTGTGGTTCAGAGAAGCTCCCAGCCCAGCAGGACACAGCACTGCTGCTTTTGAGATCCTGTGAGGCACAGCAGTGCTTTTGGACATGTTCCCACTGGCTCAGGATTGATTCCCCCAGCACAGCGTTCTGCCCCAGCCGTGCAGAGGAACCCCCTGCACACATTTGGGAACCACTTCCCCATCACAAATTCCCAGTTTTGTATGCTCAAAAGATTTGGGACAAAAAAAAAATCATCTGACCTGTCCAGGCAGCTAATCCCATTCTTTAGGATGAATTCCAGAATGGAATTTATGACCCGAGACACTGGACATGAGCAATCCCAGCCCCACGGAAAGCATTAAACAGCATTTCACTGCTAAGCAGCAGGTGACCATCGCTTTTTCCAGTAATCCTCCTGCTGACAAAGTGAGTGTTAAACACCAGCCAAGCACAGCAACATTCACCTGTTCCCGTGCTTTTATCCCAAATCCACTGCAGGCAGCCAAAAGGCTCCCAGTGCCTTCCCTGGCTTTGGGCCACGAGGTGCTTTCTTTTTCAAGTCTTTTGGAAGAGAGAAATTCCTTTCTGCTTTTATTTTTTCCTTTTATTTTATTTTTGCTTTTATTTGCTGTTATTTTTTCCATGTTCTCATGCAATACTTGAGCAGAGTTTCTGGCCAGGAGTTGCTGCACTCAGCCCAAAGGACTCGTTCTGAAGCCCCCCCAGCTGCCAGGAGCAGAACTGAGCACAGGCAGAATTGTTATTAAAGCAGTTTAAAAACACCAGCAACTTAACAGCAGACAATTTATAAACATTTTTAATGACACAGGAGTGGCTGGTGGTGTGGTCTTTCCCAAAAAAATGAGGAGCCCAGGATGTCACACCCAGAGCTGCTGGGGCACCGAGGTTTCCCATTGAACTATTTAGGTCACAAGAATTACAGACAGGGAATTTAAGCATGGATTAATAAAAAAGCAATTTCCACTATCAGTGTTTTTCAGTGTGCTTGATAATCCTTTGCTTTTCATGAGATGTAACCACCCTCACCCCCAGGTCAGTGCCCAAATGGTTTGCATAAGGCCTCCAGAGGATAATAAATTGGGGTTGCCATTTCCTGATCTTTGCTTAGTCCTAGAGCAAGCTGTTGTGTGGCAGCCCCGTGTTCCATGCAACATCAGATTCAGCTTATTTCACAAAAGTCACAATTTCCTGAGCAGGGATAGGAGCAGCATTTTGTGGGGTTTATTTTGTGTTATTCTTTAAGTAAGGAATTATCCTTTATGTTGTGATTGGGTTGTAGAAATAATTTTTCTTTATGTGGCATTGGTGGTGCTGGGTTGATGGCTGGAATAAATGGTCCTGAAGGTCTCTTCCAGCCTTGATAGTTCTGTGATTCTGTGGAAATGGACCTTTTTTATTTATGCATTCTGCAGTTTATATATAAGAGCCTTTATATATTTACATGTAATAGAAATACATATATAATACAAATAATAAATATAAAATTATAGCATGTAATTCAAAATGTCCAATGTCTGCATTTCTTGTTCTCCACATCCAAGTCCAGAGAACAGGATTTTAATTCCTTAGCAACTTCTTGGTGTTTCTAAGTGTTTCCATCCCTTGGTAACAAAGAAAAGGCTCCTGGACATTTGGAGGAGCCAGAATGACCCCACACTTTGTATTTTCAGATTGAAAATTTGAGTTTTCCTCCCAAACCTCTCTCTCTCCCTCTCTCTCTCAAGGAAAGGATAAACATTCAGCAGCAGATGTTTAGTAAAGGTCACTACATTTATAAGTATGAGCAGAATCCTCCAGTAAAGGATGAAATTTAATACTAAGTGTTTCCTGACAAAATGGAATTAATTACTGCAGTCTTCCTTGCCTAAGTTCCCATTAAATTAAATTTTTAAATTATTGCAAATCAAAATAAAGCAAAGATGTGCTGAAGGTTTGTACAAGGGATTGTCAATGAAGGGCTTGCTTATCTAAGGGGAAGCCTAAAACTTGCTGGCAGCACTGGTGGGAGAGGATTGAAGGTCAGGTTTGGAGTTTGTGGTGACTGCCCATCCCTAAATGTTTATCAGGTGGCATATTTGAGTGATTATGCCCAATTGGTGGATTTATTTGCAGACAACTCATTAGCAGCAGCAGCAGACTTTTGCAAGGGCACAGAGACATTTCCATTCACAGGAGTTTTGTAACATTTGATTGGCACCTCTGGACAACGCTGCACCATAAATATGGAAATATGAACACATTATTTTTCCATCATAATGGTGCAAAACCAGGATTTCTGTGGATGTCTTTTCCAATATCTGCATACAGCAAGGCTGTGGGTTCCCAGCATACACAAATACCACGTGCCAGAGTTCAGAAAGCAGAGGAGGAGTGCACAGTGCAGAGAGAGGAGCAGCTCCTTTATTAACTTATTCCTACTCATATCCCCAGCCCATTAGCATTCTCATCTCTTGGGAAAACCACATTCCTGGTGGGAGATTTAATCACTGTCAGGCTGAAACACCTCCAAAAAACTAAGGACTCCAGCACTAATAAGCTCTTAAAATGGATGGAGATACTCTGCAAATTGATGTAAAGTGCTACTCAATTAGAAAAAACCAATATTATACAGTGCCATTAAATGCCGAGCAGCAGAGTAAATCTCTTGATTCCAGCCACTTGTTACTCTGAAGGGAGTCTTTCCTTCATAGTGGTGATTCCCAAGGAGTTTCCCCAGTGAGATGAAAGCTGGAACCCGGGCAGGCACACAGGAACCATCAATCATGTGAACCATGGCACTGGAATTGTCTGCCACACAAAGCTGTGAGTCAAAAACGTCGGGGTCACTGAAAGCCATGATAGCATCTTGTGCTCAATGGAGTGCCACAGAAAAAGGAAATGAGCCTTGAGAAGCTGAATGCCCTTTACTCAATCCCCAAAGATTGTTTGTTCTTGTCCTTATGCTCTAAATTAATATCTTGTTTTCCAAGCAGTGTAGCATTTCCATTACAATCACATGCCACTTTGGGTTAGCAGAATCATTAACCAAGCTATTCACATCAATTCCCAGGCAGCCCATTCTCCCAGGATTGCTGCTCATTCCCTCTCCTGAATGTCCTGATCTCAGGAGCAGCCAGGAACAGGTGGGAGGTGTGAGACAGCAATGGGTGCCAGCACTGGTTTAGCTGTTTAGGGATTGTTTAGGGATTTTCACTCTTGTTTAACTGTGGGATTTTCAGCCTGGAGCCATCCAGGACAGCCCCACTCTGCAAGAACAAAAATCAGCTCTGGGGTAGGATGAGAGAAGCTGCCAGGGTCTCTGAGACCTTTGGGTGCCTCCATCCCTCAGCATGTCCTGGCCAGAATGTTCCTTAGCAAAGCCACGCCAGGCTGGTGTTCAGGTGATGAAGGTGTCACTGAAATCCGTGAGGAAAAGAAAATCCCCCTGGCACTTTGTTTGCAGTTCCAGAGAACCAGGCATTGCTTTATTCTGCCCAGGATGTGCCATGGAAAACACTCCACTGCCACCTCTTTGTATGACACCTTCCACAGATTTATACACACAAACCCAAAAGCAGCTCTTGTTCATTGCTCAGAAATGACACAATCCTAAGGATTTGATTTCCCATTGCTTATTGATCCCATTGGTTATTGATCCCATTAGTTATTGATCCCATTGTCTTCAATGCTGGCTTGTCCTCATTCTGTGGTTCTCCCATCAGCCTTTCTCCAGCCCAGGAGTCTCTGACCATGCCAGCAGTGATGTTTGGAGTTTATGTTCATCGTGTCCATCAATGGCTCTGTAACTCCCCTGCAGCAGCTGCTCACTCCCAGAGCATGGAGATGTTAAACTCACCAGGCCTGACCCCATGGAACAGGAAAAATCCTTCAATTCCCATTCTTTTGGAAAGAACCTTCAATTCCCTTTCCCCTGGGCAAAGGCAGACAGCCCCCTGACCACAGTTCCAAAGACATTTTAAGAGTTTTATCATTTCCAGCAAAGGCAGGGTGGTTATGTCAGGACTCCCCCCAGGCACAGATTTTCCTGGGGGGCACAGGGAATTTCCCCCAGGCAAGCAGTTCACTCCTGCAAATTCTCCAGGCTGAGGAATCCAGCACTGTGCCCCATTCCAGCAATGGAAAAATTCCAGCATTCTGAAAAACTACAAAAATAGGGACAGAATTCATTTCTATTGTAACTCCTGCATTCCAATTCCTGACTTTGATTGCCTATCTCTGCCTCAAACTCCTAATTAAACTTTTTAAAATATAAATACTTTTTAGTATTTGAAATCTGCTATTTTATATCTTCAGGATTGATCTATCTTGTTGAATAAAGGCCAGATTGTCTGGCAAATACATTGTGCAGGGCTCAAACTCATCTGTTTCTAAAGAAAAGAGAAAAGAGAATGAACTGGTTTTTTTTCCAAAAGAAAACACACTGCTGCCTATCCCTGAGAAAAATTGTCTGGATGGAAGTTGTGAGACCATTCTGATAATGCTTCAATCCAGTTTATTTATTTATTTATTTATTCATTCTCATATTTAAATATACATNTTTATTCTCATATTTAAATATACGTAATTAATCATGCAAGTGGAACCTGGACTGTTTTGTATAAAAAATCCCACAAATCATTTATAATCATACTAACACCATTTCTTAATAAAACATTAGAAAATACCTTGTCCTCCTAAATTGAAACACTGACATGGCTTCAGTTTGCTTTCTTTTCTCTAAACTTTCCCTGTGTTCTAAGGCTGACAAAACCAACATTAATGGCCCTGGGTTTCTTGGCCAACCCTTTAGAAGTGGAGCATGCAGCCAAACCTGATTTGCCAATTTAAATATGACAGTTTTATTGCCTGCTGTTTAGCATCTGCCATAATTAGAGCCATTAGAGGAAAATATTTTATCATTATATGAGAATTTCTCATCTGTGGAAATATTTCTGCACAGCATCTAGTAAAGTATTCTTACACAGTCTCCAATTATTCAAATTTTTCAGTCTTAATTCTTTCTCTAAATCAATGTGGCTCATAATTATTTTAAGCTTTATGGAATTAGCTCTTTTAAAAGCACTGCTGTACATTCCATGGCAGATTTGGGCTTTATTCTGTTTGCATATTACAAATATAATCCAGCTATAATCATCTACTCCTAAAACACGGTGATTTTTTAGTCCTCTAATGTATCAGCCTTTTGTTCCCAACGCCCTAATTCTGTGCTAAATGTGCTTTTTTGCTTTTCACCATTTTCATTTTGCTGCCAAGGGCAGCGTGGTGGGATCGAGCTCGTGGTGAGTAAGCCCAGGCAGGAGGGAGCTGTGCCATCCCTTTTTCTGGGGGTGTCTTCCCCTTCATCACAGCTCATGCTCCACCACACCAAGGATTGTCTGCTTTTTGCAGAAGTTGGAGAATTCTGTTGGAATCTGCTTGATTTTCCTATCAGTTCTTTAATTCACATTGCTCGCTCACCTCCAGTTTCTTTTGATTTCAGGGGCAAGCCCTGAAATTCTTAAATAAGAAACGTGGATCCTCTGGGCTTTGAGATGGAGCTCCCTCAGTGGGTCTCAGAGAAAGCAGAATTCCTGAGAGGATGCCTTAAATTTGGGATTTCACACCTGGCAAACACAGTATGAATTACGTGGCTTTCGAGCACATGAGAGTAAAAAGAACTTGAAGCTGAAGAGGAAAAGCAAACCTTGGAAATCTCAGAGGTTAAATCAGAGACTGGAGGTGCTTTGCCATTTTGGGAGGTTCTGCAAGCACCATGCATTAAGAGCAGAGAAGTGTTGATTTTAAGCTGAACAATGCTGGACAAAAAATACAGGGTAATTCTTAAAAAGTGTAATTTGCTCCTGCTCCGAGTGGTTGAGCACAGCAAAGAGTGATCCACGATTCCCTGGGAGAAATGGAAGCTCTCTCTCAGGCCAGGGGAGTTCCATGAAGAGTGTGGTATCAATGTTAACCTGTTCTCCAGAAGGGGAAAACACTATTTTCTGGCAGGCACTTTAATATATTTTTCAAAGTACTTGGCTGGTTTGCACATTTCAGTACTGTTGGATCCAAAGTTATGCCAACATTAGACACACCAGCAAATAAAAATGAGGAGAGAGAACAGGCCTGCAAGAGAGAAAGGCCACAGGTCACAATTCAGTGCCTGTTTTGAACTGACAGATTTGTCAGACAAATATGAAGATAATGGGAAAGGAAACCAGCTTGATGATTTTGTACAATACCAAATTTGCATGCAAAGCTCTCGTAGCACTGCTCCTCCAGTCACAAGGGCAGGGAAGCAATAGGCTGGAAGAGGAGTGAGTCAACACCAGTAAATAAAAATATGCATCCCTTGGCATTTTGAAAAAACCCCACAGATGTCACATCGAGGCAATTACTGGGCCTCAAAATGGACCATGCTGCACATGGAAATGAGAAATGGCATTTACTTACCCATAGCTTTAATAACATATGCAGATATTGTGCAATGTGTGTCAAATGCCATTTGGCTCAGCAGAATCTAATTAATCTCAGCTCTCCCCACCATACCTTCTGCTCTGCAGGCTCAACACTGTGTGCTGTGGGGAGCATGCACTGGTGAGGGCACACCTGGAGNATTCTGTGCCTGTCATGGCTGGCTGAAGAACCTTTCATGTCTCCTGCTTTAATCCCCCTGGTTATTGTGAGGCCTGACTCAAGGTGAGCACCAACAGGACCCCTAACAGCACCCCAGCTCCATCCACCAACATCCCATTCCCAGAGGGAAGGGGGGTAGGACAGAGCTCCCACTGATTCCCAGAAGAGATGAAGTGCTCAGAATCTCATACAACCAGGCTTTAATGGGAGAAATTGGATTTTCTTTTCCATGACTGTTGTACAGCAGAGCCTGAAATGAAGTTAGAGCCGTGCCTGCCATGATTTCATTTTCCAGCAGGCAGGCATTGCTGGCACTTGCTGGAATCCTGGGCTTGGAGTCAAAAAAATGGGGATGGGGCTGCATTCCTCTTGTTTTACCTTCTGCAGGACACTGCACTGTTCCTTGGCTCCTGCACCAGTAAAAGGAGTTTTATCTCTCAGAAGCATCTGGTGACTTAGGGGTGCACGTGGGCTCTTAATTCACCTCAGCACATTTCAAAACCAGAGCCCAGTGTCACTGCATGCTCCTCCTGGAGATCTCTGACAGGCCCTAAGCCCCGTGGAAGAGTTTAAAAGAGTTAAAAAGAGTTAAACTGTGCAGTAGGTTGTTAGAAATGCAGAGGTTTTTAACTCATCAGTGAAAAGGAACTTGTGAATTTAAGTTGTCCCACAGAAGGTCTTTGGGAAGTTCTCATTTTTCTTACAGTGATGAGCAAAAACCTGGAATAACAGCACCTAAAATAGACACCCAACCCAAAAAGCAGTAATTTGGAGAGGCAGGATACCCTGCTTTCCATCCCTTCCACTTGGCACCAAAAATGTTCAGCTACTCAAATCAACTTTCAAGGATTTAGGAGCAATAAATCATGCTACAGTTAATTTACTTAGGATTTTCTCCTAAGTTAATTTTTATATTTTACTTAAGGGAAACCAAAGCATTTATTTGCAAAGCTCAGGAATGTCACATCATATAATTTCTGTTTCAACCCTATTTTAAAAGAAATAGCAATGTTTCACTTATATTAAATTTAATTTGGGCAAAACAGAGAAGTTACAGCAACAGTTTTCACCACAATATCTCATGCTAATGGTGGATGCCAGGCATGGCAGGAATCCTGAACTACAGATCTGAGTCCTTACCACATCTCAGGGCCAGGAAGGATTTTTGCTACAGCTTTAAGAGAATTCCACTAATTTGTCTTTATAATTTGTCTTTTTTCTCTAATTTGTCTTTATAATTCATCTTCTAATTACTGTAAAAGCTAAAATATCTCTGTAAATAATTGATGTTGAAATGCCTTATTTTCATCCCACACCAAGAATTCAAATAAAAGTGTGCTGTAAGAAGATACAAGTCTTCACTTCTGCCCTGCTTTAGCTGTGATGTTTAATAAGCTAATACTGTCCCTGATATCAGATCACAGGGAGGTTTCCAGCCGATGATAAACAGTGGACTCTGAGCAGCTTTATTTTCCTGTCATAATTCTGGAATGTGTCACTAACAGTTGCTGTATTTAGAGCTAATTTTATTTGTCTTTAGCTCTCACAGCTGCCCTACCTCTCTGTTTACATGAGAAGAAAGAGATTTTAATACTAAAGAGAAAGGTAAAGTAGCAGTGAAATGCATTCTCCTGGCAACAACTGTAAGTGTTTTAAAGACAGACCCCCATGGAAAACTCCTATTTTTATCCTGCAAAAGTCTCCTTTGACAGTATCTCACAGTTTGAATCTAAGGAGCCACAAAGCACTTGAAAAGAACTTTGCCCAGCTTTAGGGGAAAAAAAAAAAAAAAAAAAAAAAAAACTGGGGAGGGCTGAAAAATGAGATTACATTTCATGAGGACTACACAACGCTTTAACCCCGATATGGGCATGCTCCTGTCAAGCTGTCCTGGACAAGTGGCTTTCTACAAGCTGAGGTTTGTCACCTCAACTTCTGCTACACTGTATATTTCCCCATCTCATCCTGTGAGCAAAAATTCCTTTTCTCNAATTTTAAACATTAAATTTTTGAACTATTAAAATTTCCAACTTCAAAACCACCAAAATCATCTCTTTTTTTTGGTTTTTTTTTGTTTTTTTTTTGTTTTGTTTTGTTTAAGAACACTTGAAAAATAACTGCTGACATATCACAACAGCAGCCCACAAAAACCTCACTGCTTAGCAGTGGCCGCTAATCTGTGCCGAGGGACAATAAAAAGAGGTTTTTAAAAGGAGATGGCTGTGCCTGGGTGCCCGGTGTGCTGTTCCCTGGCTGTGCTCTCTGTAATTAGCAGTGTGCTGATCTCACCCCCTGCATCCATCCACAGCTGGAACGGGGCACAGCTGGAACGGGGCACAGCTGGAACGGGGCACCGCCAAATCCCGGCCCCACGGTGCAGGGGATGCACACACAGCAAAGACTCCCCTCCAGCCAAACAGGGATGGGAAACGGGAGGTAACATTTGTTAGGAATGTGAAATCTCCAAAATGCTTCTCTACACTCTGTAAAAGCCATCAAAGGCACTCGTTTGTCCAGAGGAGAGCCATACCCAGCTGCCAAGGAAAGCATCCCAGGAACACCAGGAGCAGGCTGGGATCCCAGATTTCAGTCACAGGAATTTCTAATGCTGGTCATCCAAACATCAACCCTCTTCGAATTATTTCGAGGAAGCAAAGGAAAAAATAAAAATTATATTAAAATTGCCTTAAGAAGCAAAAACAATTTGCTTCAGTCATGGCCTGCCAGAAGTGATTTGCCCAAGTTCAGTGGCTGGAAGTCTGCTTCACTCATTTATGCTCCCTTTGCCACAGCAATTGATGTCAAGTGTGAGCCATTGGAAAGTTTAGAAAGGCAGCAAACAAGCTGTAAACAAGTGACTGAGGGAGAGGGAAATGTTTTATGGCTGGCAGCTGCATCAGGCTGGAGTGTGGAGTTGGGGAGTGCAGTGCAGTTACAGTGTGCTCTGATTTATGGTGTTTATGGCAGCAATATT
This sequence comes from Ploceus nigricollis, assembly GCA_013399945.1. Taxonomy (NCBI): domain Eukaryota; kingdom Metazoa; phylum Chordata; class Aves; order Passeriformes; family Ploceidae; genus Ploceus; species Ploceus nigricollis. The sequence goes on from VXBC01009348.1 coordinate 100,334, forward strand.
CCATGACTGTTCAGTGTAAGGGAGTGTCAGCCCTGCATTACAATCGCTGTGCCGTGCTCCATCTGGGTGATTTACAGGAAAACACATTCTGTCATCAAGCTTCTTTCACTTTTTCCTTTTTTCTCTTTAGGAAATCTGACTTGAGTTCTGTGTTAAATGATGATTGCTCACAAACTGGAAAGGGTGAACAATTGCAACTGCAACAGAAGCTGAAACCTTCAGGGACTTATAATTTTATTTTTGGTATGAAACAATTTCACTTTTAGATGGATGTGCACAACTTGTAAGAGGAGAAGGAAACAAGGAACATGAGAAATGGAAGAGCTGGAACACAATAGGATCCAATATTCTGTGCTTTTGCTCAAAACAAAGATGAATAATCCGGAACCAAGAGGCAACATTAGCCTGCAGCAGGCAGTGTTATTAATGGAGCTAAATAAATTGCTGAACAAGAGGCATCCCCATGATAAACTGCAGATAAATCAGAACACCAGGACTGTTTGGTTTATTAATTGGAGGCATTTTTATTTGGTTTTCCAGGCCACTGGCTTCTCTGAGATTCTCTTTTGGAGTATTTTGAAGTGTATAGTCCAAATTTTAACGTGCTGAGTGGTCATAAAGCCAAGGACATCCATGCTGATGAGCAGAGGAAGGTCTATGGAAACAAAGGCTAAATGGAGGAGTCTGTTCATAGTTTGTTTTTTTTTTTTTTTAATCAACAACAGAAGAGCTCCACTTAAAGAAACCAGAAAAACAGCTTGGAACCACTTCCTGCTCAGCAGGCAAATCATCTGTGAGCAGGGAGATCTGAATTCTTCCTGCTGCCCTCACTTTGGCTGTTGGAGAGAAGAGAAGAGAAGAGAAGAGAAGAGAAGAGAAGAGAAGAGAAGAGAAGAGAAGAGAAGAGAAGAGAAGAGAAGAGAAGAGAAGCAGATTGTGTATGAGGACAGACACAGCNGAGAAGAGAAGAGAAGAGAAGAGAAGAGAAGAGAAGAGAAGAGAAGAGAAGAGAAGAAAAGAGAAGAGAAGAGAAGAGGAGAAGGATCATTCCATTTGCATCAGTGGGCCAACCTGCAAACATCTACAACCTGACCCAGGCAACACACACAGAGGTTTCTTATTCCTTTCTGTTTCTTGATGAAAACATCCATGGAATTTGGTGATCTGACCCTCCAGAAATCTTCCCAGGGAATACACAGCCCATTTTCACATGGGCAGACTTACAGCTTCCACACAGCTCTGAGTTTCTTTGAACACAAAACAAAAACTAAAAAAAGGGATAACTTGACACTCCAGTGCTTGAGAGAACTTGCTGCATTTGCACAATAAACAGCAGCTGCTTCCCAAGTAAATATTCAAAATTATTTAATTGACAAATGCATCTCTTAAAGGAGGGAGAGAACTGTCACTTCCTCCACAAGGTGAAACCAATTAAAGTTTCCACTGTTTTTATCAGAAAAGAAAAACAACCCAGCAACAAGAGTAAGGAGCAATTATAGGTATTTCATGACAAAAGAGGAGCTTGACAAAAAATAAAAAATAGTAGAAATTTTTTATGAAAAAGTAAAGCACTTAATCTTCCCTAGCAGGGAGAGTTTGAGTTATGACTGCAGCTCACAGGTCTTGTGAGTGGAATTGTTCCTTTCTAACTGTGTTTTTTATAGCAAACAGTGGTAAGAAGGAGCAAATACACATTTCCAGGCATGAACAGGGGGAGGATATGAGAGCCCATCCCTGCAAACAGCAGATGATGTGGGAAACATTTTTTGTTGCTAGCACAAAGGGCAGGTGGAGCATGGAGAGTGGATTCCAGTGACCACTGTGTGCTTCTCTGCTCCTCCACAGTGCCATTGGCTTTACAGCATCTGAAGATACTAAAATAAAAACGTGTCAGAGTGGCTCCTTTTTGAGCCTAGTATATAACATTTCAACTGGAAGAAACAAGTGTGGGGCTCTTTTTATCTTCACTGCATGTTCCCTATCTTGGAGTCAGCAAACCCTCATTTTTTAAAGACATCTCTGTCTCCCTGTGTTAAGGAAACTGCTCAGTCTGATCACTCCTGAGAAGAAGGAGTTTCTCAAATACAAGATCCTCATTAGGAAAATATTTATTTTCCCCTGCCTTCTGAGAAAATGCATTTCATTGCAATTATATCCATGCTGCAAGCACTAGATGTGAGTAAAGATTAGGTTCCTGGAAGGCTGCTCTATAAACCCATCAGGATAAATTTGCTGGTAGTGTTTTCTTGGATGGATCCTGTACAATTGCTATTTGTATTATGGTGAAATTAAGAGGCTCTCAGTTGGAGATCCATCATACTCGAGGCATTAGATACCTGATAAGATCTCCAGTGGATTGTGTGGTTTTAATTGGGAAAAAAATAACTCAGAAGCAGCCACTTTAACATGGGAGGAGAAAACCAAAAAGGTATTTGGCAGGAGACTGCACTAATCTCCAGCCTGTCAGATAAAACTGTCAGTATTAATAAAATCTTCACCATTTTCCTTCAGTTCTGCAATGTTACCTTTGCATGTTTGGGGTTTTGCAGCCTCCCTGTTGCTGAAGAGGATTTGGCAGGAGCCTGGAGGGGACAAGAGGAGAAGTTTCAGAAAGCTCCTCCCTGGGCTCAGCACTTCCCCCAGCACCAGGCAAGGAGAGAGGCAAACACTGAAAGCATGGGACCTGTAAAGGGCAGGAATTTAGGTATCAGCCTGACTCTGCCTGGCCAAACTGTGGAGAGGCTTCCTAACTCTACATGGAGTTCAGTGATGCCCTAATGCAGGATCTGGGGAATACAAACACTAAAAACTGCAGGCATCACAGGCTGTGGCTCTCTGTCTCTCAGAGCATTTGCTGGGATTTTTATCCTCAGTTAAAAGGGGAGGCTGGAATGAGTGAGGTGTCTGTGCAATTTCCATGGGAGACCCTTTTTCCTGCGTGTAATCCATGACTGCAAATCCCAACCATAATTTAGAGCAGTGCTAATCCTCCACAGCACTGACTCTAAAGATCTTTACAGCAACACAAATGAGATCAAAGGACAAATAAAAGTCTCTTAATCCCTCTAAGTGTGAGTTCAACCTAATCTTGCATTTCTGTCTTTTAATTCTCTCTAAATCTGTTTTTAACTTTGCTTAACATGTATTATCCTTTTTCATGCCCTAATTCTGCAAGGGAAAAAAAAAAGCCCATGTCCAGGAGTACATTGAACATTTCTACACAGGGATGGCATTTTGAACATGAGACACAGGTTTCTCTTGTCAGCTCTGGAGTGGGACTGGATGGAGGGGAGAAGTGGATGGAGAATATGCAGTGGAAGATTTAGATTGATGAATGAGGTGCAAATCAGCTCCTTGGCGACAGCTCTGTCACTTGGATGAGCACGAAATCTAAACAGCTACATTTCAAAATGAGACTGTCAGAAAAAACAAACCAAAACAAACCCAAACCACCTGAAAACCACAAACAAAACCCCCCAAACAACAAAAAAAGCCCCCTCACCCACCACACAGCACTCCTGAAGGTCCCTGGCACTAATAGACCATAATTAGCTATTCCCTCTACCTTGCTGAGCTCATGCCATACATAAAAGATCTCATAGCTTTTGACTGTTTCATTAATGAGGTCCTGTATAAATTGTGCAGAGCAGTTATTGCTCAGTAATATTTGGAAGCCATGCCAACATTTCTATGTTCTGCTGATTTGTGTATTTTGGGATATTGAAGGCGTTTTTCATTAAGCATTATTCTTTGCTAATGTGTAGTTAATAACTTAATGGAAAAGCTTTTAAACTGCTCTGAGAATTAATCCACTCATACTTGTTTAACTGCTTGATTTCCTAATGGATATAGTGCAGGATTTAATATTCTGCTCATTTACATTACTTACCAGAAGAAAGGAGACCTTTAACTGCCTTTTCTAAAAACAACAGTAAATCATGTTTAGGTTGATTGATTTCTGCATACACATTAACACAATAATGAGAGGCACAATGTCTTCATAATCCTTCCATTGTGTTCAGCTACAGCTGAACAGTTAGATTTATTTTTCTTTAATTTTTATTTTTTACTTAGGCTGGAGAAGCAGCATCCCTACTGTCTGAATGTGACTTATCTCACAGCTGGATTCACTCCCTTGTACAAAGGGTGGTGCTAGCTTAAAATGAAATTCCATTCAGTCCATAATTAACAGAGCTACACTGATTTACATCAACCACTGCTCTAGCCCTAGACATCTGGTATCATAATTGAAAATCTTTCTTCAAATACATCAGACATTAAAAAAAGGCTAAGGATTAGATTATATCCACTTAATTCACTCTGAGGAATACTTTCTCCCCTAACACAGTCATTGGGATGGACACTGGATGGAACAGCAGGAATTGGAGCAGCACGCAGGGAATTCTCTCCTTCCAGCCCTGCCTTCCCTCCTGCAGTTATTCCAGCAGCTGCATCATGATGGTGAATTTATGACACAGATTAAAACCTTCATCTATAACCCCAGCCTGAAACATGCCCAGTCAACCCCAGTGAGGATGTAAAAGCTAACTGAGCACAAATCTCCATCTTTAACTATCAAATTCATGACCAGCACCTCGCAGTGCTGACCCCCATCAGTGCCTCCAGCAGAGGAACAGCTCAAGGCACCTGAGCCAAGCACTGCCTGCTCCAGCAAGAGCATCCTGCCTTTCAAAAGGAAGGCAGACTGCAGCAAAGTGTCTGCTGGAGAGGGGAGTGTGCCCTAAGGGCTGTTCCCAGGTGCAGGGTGGTGCTGCTGGGTTCACTCCCTGCAGGTGTGGTTACCCTGCCCCTCAGAGCTCCATTCTCCTCCTTGGAACTGTCCAGGACCTCAGCACTGCTCAGCACGAGCAGCACACAGGGGCAGGGACACATCAGAGCTGAACACAAACTTCTCAGCCATCCCCCTATGATACCCCTAAAATAACCTGAAATAACCTAAAATAACCCTGTGTCTGTGCCCGGGCTGTCCCAGCCCTGAGGGCAGGGCAGAGCTGATATCCCAGGAGCTGGGCTTCCTTATGGAAATGCCACACTTAGGGCATTAGAAACCCTGACAGGTTTTACTGAGGATGCTGTGAAAAATGAGTGTGGTGAGTGCTCAAATAATCATAATCAAAGTGACTGAAAATTACTGCCACGAACGCTGAAACAATCAAATCCATAAAGAGCACTACAAAATTGAGTAGCTACTCCAGGCCACATGTCAGGCTTGTCAGATGATATTTCTGCTGTCTGAGTGGCAGCTGTGGCTCAATACAATCACACCCCAAACGCCCCCATAAGCTGAAAGGCTGAAACAAATGGTGTGACCTGGAAGAGCTGGCATCCCACAGAATCAAACAAAATCAGCAAAGGTCAGAGAAACATCCAGGCAAATTAAACAGGATATGTACAATCCTCTTTGGTTGTTAATAAATCTTCATTTTTCTTTTCTTACGAGGCAATATCCTTTAAGAGAACTTCTCAGGAAATTAAGAAGAAAGATAAATTACCAGCCAAATATTTCAGTGTAAAGACCTCGAGCCCTAAATCAGTTAGTCAGATGGATCACAGAGCACCCTGAGCTCCAGATGTGCACTGCCTTCCTCCCTGCTCCTGTGCCAGGTGAGGCAGGCAGGCAGAGGAGGCTGGGCTGCTTTCCAGGCAGGTTGCAGTGGCACCAGGATGCAGGATACATCCAGGGCACCCTGCCTGGCACTGGGGACACAGGCACCATGCACTCATGGGCCCCAAGACTGCAGCATGCCAGAGGCAACGTGGCTTTAAGCTAAAGGAGGAGGGTTAGATGAGATATTAGGGAGAAATACTTTTCTCAGAGGGAGGGCAGGCCTGGCACAGGTGCCCAGAGCAGCCGTGGCTGCCCCTGGTCCCTGGCAGTGCCCAAGGATGGGTTGGATGAGGCTTGGAGCAGCCTGGGACAGTGGAAGGTGTCCCTGCCATGGCAGGGGGTAGGAACAAGATGAGCTTTAAGGTCCCTCCAGGCCATTCTGTGCTGGAGATGTTTGTGTTTATGCACACTGAGGGAGTCAAACCTCTGGTTTATATAAATGCTTCTGTAATACTCTGCAGACCAGCAAAACAAAACTTCTAAAACAACTGAATATGTTCCCCCTAAAGCCACAGAAGGGAAGGGGGCCCTCAATCATGGGAATAAGCAGCTGAAATAGCATAAACAATTCCATTTGAGCCTCAAGTTAATTATGGCACTGTAGCTGTCAAAAACTCATCTGAAGCACTTGCTGCCTAAATTGAAGGTTGGACATCCAAATTGAAATGTCTTTTTTATTAGTGTCTGACACACAGGAATAGCCTCTTCTCTTGTAGTAGGCTGTGCCCATTAGCTGCCATTAGTGCTAATGGATTTATGCACATACATCACATGCACAGACATCACCCAGCACCTTGGAACACTCCTGATGGCACATTAGATAACAGCTGGTTTATTGCAGCCTGCTAGGAAGGATTCCAGGTGAGGCTGGGCAGGACCTGATTGGTGCTCTCAGTGCCCTGACATCTGGGGCAAAACAGGGTTTTAATCAGACACTGCAAAGAAACTTTAATCCAGAGCTGCAAAGCCAAAAGGGATCATATCTCAGATTTTGCCCAAATTATAGATATCATTTCAGAACTTTTGCCAGCTTTCCCAAGGACTTGCTCTCCCTGCAGACCTGTGGCTGGAATGCTGTCCATACCAACTCTTTTGGGGATGGACCCAAAACCTTCCAGCCACCAAACTGTGGTTAGACAATCACAGTTATCTGCCCAGACATTAGCTGCATTTCCAATTTTAGCATAATTCTCCTCATAACCCCCTGTTAAAACATAGCTGAGCAATCTGAAGGCAACCATCCCTGATGTCAGCAGCAGCACAGGCCATCCTGCCTCTGGCTGGCATAACCACGATGTCATCTTCATCTCAGGAGACCAAGTGCACAGAGAGGGAACAAAACCAACCCCACAGTGATGCTTGTGTTTATTAAGCACTGTGCCTTGTGCCATAATCCCATCCTGCCTTCCATTATTGAGCTGGCATTCCTGGCAGCACTCTGCCAATAGGAAGCTGAGTTGAATTTTTCAGCTGGAGATAAATGTGACTAATTGCCATCTTCAAACAGCTCCTGCACTGAATTAATCCTTGCACTGAGCCACCAGGTTTTATCAATGCTGGGATCCAATCTGCCACAAAGGCAGAGTGGAGGAGTGACAACACTCACCTCTGGCTGCACAATCAGCTCCTGGGGCCCCTCTCAGGTACCAGCTGAGGTATCCCAACAAACTGTGCTGAGTTCCAAGCCGTGCAGTTCACTCCAGGGATCTCAGGTCCTTTTGTGCAGGGAACAGATGGGGATGGGAACTGATTTCTGTGGCTCTGTACATCCCTGCTAAGTGGCTGTCAGAAACTGCTGCAGTTGCTGTGTGCTGTACATGCAGCAATGGTAATCCTGAAAGGCTTTTATAAGCACTGGAGAACACTTTCACCTCTGGAGCAGTTTGGTTAGGAACCCTCCAGCAGGGCCAGAGAGGCTGTACAAAATAAGAACAGGAGAGAGCCCCTCACTGAGCCCTGAGGCTGCATCGTTCTTGGGACAGAAGTGGGAGGTGGAAGGGACTGAGAAAACAAACCTGCCTGTGACACAAGGGTCACTGGGTCAGGACTGCTCATCCCAGGTTCCAGCTGGTCTGGGAACTGATCTTGTGCTTGTATTGCAAGTTTATTTTGCACTGGTTTGTGGGGAGACATAATGCAGTGCTGCTGCAGAATGAAATAACTTAGAGACCAAGCAAGAGAAAATTAACGCCAAACATTCATTTTCTCATCACAAGCTCGCTGTGCTGCCTGGACTCTTCAAAGCACACAGTGTGCTCTGTGAGTGGGAGCTGCAGGGGGAGGCCTGTGCTCTCTGCCCTCCTGGAGGGTGCCTGTGTCCTCTGCAAACTGGGAAATGCCCACCCAGAGGTGCCCCCACAGCAACAACCCAGATGAGACTCGAGTGGCCTCCCTCCCCAGGCAGGTGTGAGCTCCGTGCTGATGGGGTCCTGGGAGTGTCCCAGGGCTCAGGGCAGTGGCAGGGAGGGAGAGCAGCACAGAACCTTCCAGTTTGATGTGTGCTACTGCAGGAACTGCATTCTTGCTGCTCCTACCTGTAAGCCAGCCTGGCTTTCACTGACCTGCTGCTCACCCAGGCTTTAAACATGTGATGGCACTGCTAAAGCTGAGCCACTGAGAAAGAACCAGCAGCTTGCCATGAAACAGGTTAGTAAATCATTTTAGGGTTGAAAGAAGCTTTTATATTAATGAAATGGCTTTGTATTACAAACCTGATCTGGATAACCTGTTTAATTCCTTATCTTAATTCATGAATTTACATTAGGAATTCCCAGAGGTCTGGAACGCTGGCCTGAAAATTTTAATTCCTTTCAAAATCATACATCTCAATCAGAAATCAAAATACAGTGTACCAAGTATTTCTCAAACAAGTAGAACCTGAAAGTAAATATCTCTTACAGATGTTTTATGTATTTTCCTATTGAGAATCACTGTAAATATTAAGTATATCACTTTAGTCTAAAATTCAGTTAAACGGATTTATGTTACTTAGCAATTCATGCGTAGATTTCTTTTTCTAATGGAGTTTTCAAACATAGCTAATCCTCACAACATGTTCATGAATGCTATTTAAGCCTCATAATGTTCTTACAAGGCAGTGTAGAAGGCTTTTCTCTTTCAGTAGCAATATCTTGGGAATGGCAAGCAGACCTGGGAATCAGCAGAAGTCACAGAATGAATCTCCAGCCGGGGTGTTCCCAGCTCCCACACCCCAGCCATGCCAGCTGGGCACCTCCAGAACAGCAACAGCTTGCTTAGAACCAGTTCTGCTCTTCCAGAGTTGGGAATGCAGCTGTGAGATCCCACCCACCTCCAGCTACAGCCACGGTGAGCTCAGCCCATCAGTAACTCCAAACCATCTAGAGTTGATTTTTCTTCCATGCAATGGAAAGGTTTTCAAAGGGACATCATTGATCCCCTCAGTTCCCTCAGAAAAATGTTCTTTGGCTTCCACGAGGATCCTCCTTTATTTTGGAGGTTAATCACTGTGAGGTGATCCCTGCTACTGGGGTTTGATGGGTTACTGCTGTCCCACACCACTGAGGCTATCAGAGCTTGCAAATGCAATTTTTATTTGTCTTTGCCCTTGCTGTACAGCCGACACAGATAATACCTCAGTAGCTCTCTCAGCCAGCACCAACAGAGAGCTGGCTCATTTAAACAATCCCTGAATTGGATCCAATTTGGCTGCAAGGCTGGGTTTTTCATAGCACAGCAAAGGGCAGATAAAGACCAAATTTTGAATGGATTTCTATTCCCTCCCAGCTCTCTCTCACACCTGTATATCAATACATCATTTGGATTATTGCTCAAAGCATCACATGCCAGTTGCACTTTTATATTTTCTGGGGCCCTGCTGTACTTTCAGGTGCAAACTGATGCTGAAGTGCTGGCAGTGACATGCACAAGGCTCCTGCCAGGCTTGGCAAGGAGAAGGCTGAGGTAACCAGCCTATTTATACAATGCAAGACCTCATAAAGACAGCTCTGCCCAGGGTGAGAACCAGGAATAACCCACGCACTGGGGTGACAGAGCACAGATTAAGAACTAACACAGCACAGAGCAGAATGAATGGAAATGCCTGGCTGGACACCCTCTGACAGTAACAGTCCAGAGGAGTTTGATTCAGATGTTTGATGCAGAGTTCCTGCCTGGTTTCTCATCTGGCTGAACACTGACAGCAGCTCCAACAGGACACCACAGTACTTTTCCATCCTCCTTTTATCATTTCTAATGGCAAATGCCAGCAGTGTACAAGCACCTGCTGTATCACACTTCCTCCTGCCTGAAGATGAAAGGAGGGTATCAAAGCTGAGGTGAGGTGGCTGACTGGTTTTCCTTGTCACAGCAGGCAATAAATGGCCAAAATGGCCAGCTCAGGGCTCCCAAGGGTTATTTGCAAATGTGACCCTTGGCTGCATGTGCTTGTTTGTACCGTCCCTCTGTGGCTGCAGGGCACAGGGGCAGCACAGGCAAGGCAGGTGCTTTGTGCTAACCAGTTTGGTTCACTTCCAAGCAGATGAAGATCTGCCCCCCAACCTTCAGAGTGTTTTTGAGAGGGGCCGGGCTGGACTCCAGATGTGGCAGTACCACAGCTTTAGCATTCTTTAGTGCCCAAATGCCCTCTCTAGGTTTGTTTGCTTCCTCAGACACATGGAAAGCACCACCCCTCTATCAGACTGTGCACAGCCCAGGGGTGATTCCCATCAGTACCTGGCTGGGACAGTGACTTTGCCAGTCCATGCTTTGTGCATTGCATTTGATTTACCAAATTTACAAATGCTTTACTCCACCAATGGCAAAACCAAAGCAGCTGCCATGCTGATTTATTTTATTTCATTCCTTACCAACTTTCAGAATCTCAAATTTGCCCAGTATTTTCCACACTCCTGTGCTTCACCCTGTTCTTCAGACTTGGAGTTATTCACAGTGGCTTTGCACCCTGAACAGCCAAATTCTGTGCAGACATACAGACCCACTCTCTATTGAATCCTGCCTGTGGCTCTTCTGAGTTTTCCAAAAGTTCTTTCCCAGCTACACAGATCTCAATTCTGCATGTCTATTTCAAGAAAACTGAAATTTAAGAAGAACTACTATCAATTTCCCATTTTTCAAATTGGGTTTGCAGATTTATTCACAAAACTAACCCTCCATTCCTTTGGGATCACTGAATGGAAGAAGAAATCCTCCCAAGAAAATTGAGGCATGTTGAAGCAAATGCTTGCCTGAAATTAAGTGGTATTTTGGTACTCAGTTCTGCTTTCTCTACTGGGAATTGTGATCAGATAAAGAAATCATCTATCAGACACCTTTCACCCTATTTACATGTTATTTTAACATCATCTCAACCCTCCTTCACAATCAGAAAATATTTTGCATATTGTTTTCCCTCTGTATAGGAGACACAACTCTGCAAATTGGTGCAATATATGAAATTTGAACTGTAGGGAATAAGTAGCTGATGATGCTAAATGTTATGACTTTAATTGCACTTTCTAGGAGGCAGATTATTCCACTTTTCAAAAATGGTTTCCCAAGACACTTTGGTCTAAAAATACTTCAGTTATTGTACTCACTTTTCTTGTCAGGCTTTTCAACTCACCCTTGAGTTTCTCAGCCAAACCATCCTGATGGGCACAACCTCTTCCAGTGCAGGTCCAGCCTGTGTTCCCCACCCTTGGACACATCTCCTGGAGGACAGAACCAGAAGGATGGACATTCTGCAGATCCACCACAGGCACTCACAGAGAACTGACTTTTCCTTTGCTGAGCTGAGACTCATTAATGCATTTTCAGCATGGATAGGCTCATCTTTATGGAGTTGTGCATCCCGTGCAGGCAGTCCCACAGGAGCTGGCATTTTGTCACCCTGGAACTGTTTGACTCCAGCTTGGCAGCAGATTTGGGCTTTCAGAGCCTCTCTCTGCTCAGCAGTTGAGGCAGCTCTTCCATGTCCCTTCTAAGCCCCACTGGCTCGTGAAGAAAACTCTGAAACTCAGCTAAGGCAACAGCCAGGAGAGAACACATCAGCTCGCAGAGGAGGCACAGTTCCATTATCCATCCATTTCTGTAGAAAATATCTTTCCTCTTTTCTTTTCCTCTTTTAGTTTGTGTTGCTGCCAGGTGTGTCTCCCCTCAAAGATAAACTGATTAGCTTTAGGAGATTTTAAGGGAAACATGCACAACAGCAATTTTTATCTTCAAACCTGTAATATCCTAACACCAGCCTGGCTCCAGAATAAATTCAAGCCATCAGAATATCAGTCATGTAACGACAGACAGACTCTATAATGCAGATGTGTGTCAAATAATCACTTAATTATGAGTGTAGCTCTGGCAGTATTTTGCCACACTACAAAATGACACAGCATGTGATATGGAGAAGCAGTTCAGTGCACACATTACTGATTTTGTGCTGCCTGCCTTTGCAGCAAGCCCTGCTATTGCTGCTTCGAGTAGCAGGGCACTAATTCAGGATGCAGGAATTGAATTGGCCTTCCCAGAATACAGAGTGGGCTGTTTAAATAATCTGACAAGGTTTCTGCCTTCCTTTTCTCCTGCCACCCCCCAGCCTCCACACACAATCATATAACATCATTTAGACAAATTGTTTCAAAGCAGCCTTCCCATTTCTTTTTTTTTTCTTTTTTTTTTTTGTTTGTTTTTTTTGGGGTTGTTTTTTGGGGGGAGGGTTTGGGGGGTTTTTTTGGTGGGTTTTTTTTGGTTTTTGTTTTGTTTTGTTTTGTTTTTTGCTGGTGTGAATTTATGAATTTATGAGGGCACTCAGATCCACCACAGAGCAGGAGCTAAACTAACACACTACTTATGCACATGCTTTATTCAGCATCACCTCCGGGAGATTTCCTGCTTCTGAGCTACTGTGCAAACAGCCTTTGGTTCATAGCAGCAGAAATCTCTTTTGTCAACATTAGCATTCCGTGTTTGGATTTATTACAGACCCTGAAAATAATAATCATGTTTTCCTTCTTCAAAAACACCGACCCGTTACATAACTCCTTTCACTGATTCTCACTGCAGCAAAGGGATTTCCCAGTCCTCAGGTGGGGAACCTGTGGCAAATGGGATTTTCACAGCCACCCCTCAGCCCAGCGAGAATAGAACCTCTGTTTCCTCAACAGAACCTCTCTTTAGTCAACAGAACCCCTCTTTCCTTAACAGAACCTCTATTTCCTCAGCAGAACCTCTCTTTCCTCATCAGAACCCCCTCTTTCCTCAGCAGTGGCCTCGTGCTCCAACAAGAGACCCCGTTGTGTTGTGTTGAGTTGAGTTGTGTTGTGTTGTGTTGTGTTGAGTTGTGTTGAGTTGTGTTGAGTTGTGTTGAGTTGTGTTGAGTTGTGTTGAGTTATTTTGTGTTGTGTTGAGTTGAGTTGAGTTGTGTTGTGTTGTGTTGTGTTGAGTTGTGTTGAGTTCCCCAGCACCAGCAGCAGCTCTCAGCAGCAGTCAGCTCCCAGGCACTGTTAATTTGTCCTGTCAGGAGCTGTTATTAATTGAGCACTTCCTCCCCTTAGTCCCCACGTTCTTGCCCACATCAAACAATAACTTCTCCACACGAACCTCCCTGCTCACAGTGCAGTGGAAAGAGGGGAAGGTGATCAGAGCATGGCTCTGTACTTGAGCTTTGACCACAATAAATAAATCTCCCTGCCATCTCCCTTTCAAATTCTGGCCTATTTCCTTTGGGAATGAATGTCAGCAGGCCATGGCCAATGCCTGCTTAGAGTTTTTCCTTTATTTTCCAATCTCTACCACAAAAACTGCCATCCCCTTTACTGCTCATGGTGTAATTTTCTTTCTTTCCATTTGCTGCTTTGTAACTTCAGCCTCTTGTAAATCACATTAAAAGGACTTGCTTTCTAATAGTTTTTTTATTGACTAATATATTTTATTTGGCACCTGTTACCTTGGTGGAGATTTCTTCTTGCAGTAATTTACTGTACGTGCCACAGTCCCCTGAGCACTGGGCACAGGAAACCAGCACAGTTAAAACACGAGATTTACTTGATGCTCCTTGGGCTTGGGGTTAAAAAAAGAACTTGTTCCTGTTCTGAGAACCCAGCAGCATCCTCAGATCTGCAAGGAGAGCACTTGCCACCCTGAGTACTTACACCAGGCAGCTGGCATGATGGATTATCATCTACAAGTTATTTAGGCATGCTGGGCCCATTTATCTGTTTAAAATATGAAATAACTCTTAGCTAACACAGAAGTGTTTAGTGAGACTTAATGAGCTGCTCGTGTGTTTATTACAGAGATTCCGAAGAACCAAATGGCAGAATGTTGCTTTAGATATGAAAGATGATTAAAACATCTTGTGAAGTATCAATTTGTAAGTAAAAAGGGTTTTAGCTATGAAACCACACGTGCTATTACACTCCAGAGGACATGCCAGAATGCCTGTGTATTTTAAGAATATTTGTTTCATTTTAGTACAATATTTCTTTATGACCACAGTTTATTTTTATGTTAGGGATTTAAGCACTACAAGCTCCTGTGAGGTTGGGTTGGTTTTCACATATTCTGTCTGCTGAGCAGCATTTGCTCAGTGAGTGAGTGGAGGGAAGTGTCAGCTATGTTAACATCTTTGTTTTTCCAGGTGCTGGTGCCTGTGTGTTATTCTGTGCAGGACCAGGTGTCAAAACTGTCCCCCTGCTCCAGATACACAAATCAAGGTTTTAGGAATCTATTCCATTATGCTCTGAAACAATTAAAGACTTCCAAATAGTCCCAGAAATAGTTGGCTCTCAGTGCTGCAAAGTGAGGTTCTGAGAGGAAAGAAAAAAATACCACAATCAAAGCAAAAAAACTCTTCCACTAAAGGAAACTGTGACTAGAGAGAAGTTTCCCAGCCTTGGGGTGGCTGGCCCAGATGACAGAGCTCAGCCCTGTGGGCAGTGCCAGAGGCAGCTCTCCTGCCTGGCACAGGGCTCTGCAGGTGCCACCACACAGCTGGCCCCGCCCTGAGGCAGCAGGTCCCAGCTTGGCCTTGCCAGAGAACCAGATTTTGAACCAACCTGGGAGCATTTCACAAGAAAGGATCACCACCTCCCTCCTCTGTCTCTGCCTTCTTCACCTTGAGCCCATGGGGTGTGGGGTGAAGGAAGCACATCCCTCACAGCCAGCACAGCTGGCACGGGGGCAGGAGGGCAGGGCAGGTCTGGAGCAGTGATTCCAGGAGCACAGGGTAGGGCACAGACACAGCTTCACTTTCTGCAGCTCTTTAAACATCAAGCACTATGAAAATATCATGGTAAGAAATCAGAAATGCCCTGATCCTGCAACCCAGCATGGACAGCAAGGCTTGAGCACAAAAATGGCAGGAGCAAGGTAGGCACAGAAGCCCCGTGACCCAGAAATCATGCTACACATATTTGTACCAACATTGCATCTCCTTCCTGAGAGAAATGTGCCTGGAGTTGGTTTTTAAACTCTTCAGTTTCACCAGCCCAGAAGATCAGGTCCTTCAGCAGAGATCAGCTTAGAACTGCCCTAGAAGAAATCAGGTTAAAATCTCTGCAGTCTCAGGGTTAGACAGAGCCTAATGATTTTATCTCCTCTCTTTCAAAGCATGAGCACAGACAGTACTGAGGGAAACTTCAGGGAGCAGAGAGCAAACAGCTGCCTACAGTGGATGGGGGAAGGACTAAAAGAATGTGTATTTGGAGGAGTTCTCTTTAAACCAAGTTTTTTTCTCTAATAGCACAAGCAGACAAAATTTGATGACCTCCCGTGGAAATGAGCTCCATAAGGTGATCATAAAGTCAACAAATTCACATTTCTTTATGCTTGTTACACATGAACAGCTCTTTGTAACAACATTTTGTTCCAGAAGAAGAGCAGCCAGCTTATAAAAAGGGCTCCATGGCTTAGCAAAGCTTGTAAGCTTAGTGCAGTAACGAGCAGGGTTTGATTATTGAGGATTACTCCAGGTGTTCCTCCAAAGCCACCTCACCAGCTGACCTTCTGAATCCATAATATCAAATGTTTTATGAGGCACATTGTAATGAACACAATGGGAATGGGAAACTTGGTGGCTAAGACAAAAATGCTGCCTCCTCCAGCATTGTGTGAGATTTTTACTATTGTCCTGGTCATGATCTGTGAAGTCAAGAATGGCAAGCAGAAATAAAGGGAGAAAAACGAGCTCATGAAAAAAGAGACTTTTATTACATCCATGCAGGAATGTTATTAAAGTGAAAGAAACCTGAGGGAACAAGAGCTTTGAGCTATGATATTCTTTTCTGTAGAGCTGATGAAAAGAGACTATGAAAGGTCAAACAATTCTAATTCTCCTCCCTGAAGTTAGTCATTCTTCCTGTTGTCAATGTCCC
The DNA here is from genome assembly GCA_013399945.1 of Ploceus nigricollis. NCBI lineage: Eukaryota > Metazoa > Chordata > Aves > Passeriformes > Ploceidae > Ploceus > Ploceus nigricollis. The sequence continues at coordinate 116,312 of VXBC01009348.1, forward strand.
TCTGAGGTGTGCTTAGCCAAGGCAGGATTGCATCAGTTCAGGCTGCAGCAGAGTGAATTAAACAGAGCAATGGATGCATTCCTGCTGCTCATTGCCCTGAGATGCTGCCAGCCTCAAAGCCAGCCCCAGCCCCTCACACCAGGAATTCCAGCTGTGGGAAGGAGCTGGGTTTTGTGGTTTGTACATCCCAAACCTCGCTGGGAGTGAGTGATGCTCTGAGCTGGGTTCCTGCTCAGAGCCCTGCACACCCCTGCTGACATCCCTCCCACACCTACAACACTCCCCAAGATCTGGGAAAAGGTGCAGAGCACATGACTGTGACATGAAGTGTGGAATCCCAGCATGATAAGAAACCCTGGGGATTCACTCCAGCATGGTGAGGATTTCACCCAAAACACCAATTCCACACACACATGAATGAAATGACGTGTAATTTCTGGGATGTTGTGGTGTCCTAAATCAGCTGGGTACAAAGGGTTAAAAATAAATATTTATGTAGGGAAGGAAGAAATTTTTATTAGTAATATCTTTAATGAATTTTATGTCTCCTGCAGATAATATTTAAGAGCTTAACATTTCAGTGTCACAGGCATGTGATTGAATTTTCTTTTTGTGGAACACAGAACGGTGGCTAGGCAGTTGGAGAAGAAAATACAATCTTGCTTCCTTTCCATATTCATGATAATATTTGTCATAATAATTTAGTTTTGTTTCAGTAACAGGAATGTTGGTGTTTTTCCATTTCCCCGATGCATTTCCATTTTCACACTTCCCCATCCAATATTAAATACATTGAAAATGCTGCCAAAATATTCAACAACATTGAAAAAGAAGAGAAGAAATAAAATTACAGTCACAGATTTCACTTCACTCCTTTTTCTAAATTAATAAATATTTCATTTTCTTGTCTGAAGCAGTAGCAATGTACCCCAATGAACTTCCACTCCCAAATTCAAATTTGAAAATCTGACAAGCTGGACTTAAAAGCGTGGCTTACCAAGTAGACTGTCTTAAAATGAAACCATGATTATTTCAAGCAGGAACCATCCCCACGAGGGAAAAAACCAATTAGATTTTGTCTACCAATAAAATGCCTCCAGAGTGAAAGGTTTAGCAAATAATTTCAGGTCACCCTGTCAATGGAAGCACGGGAGGGTGGAGTTAGGGTCACTGGCAGAGTGGGGTTCAGGGTCAGTGGCAGAGTGGGGTTCAGGGTCAGTGGCAGAGTGTGGCTGAGCAGGATCAGGGTTCCCTGTGCTGTGAAACTCACATTCCCTCCCTGCTGCATAGCAAAGCCCATAGTGACACTTGCTGGTGCAGCAAGGAGTCTGAAACACAACGCTGAGGGAAGCAGAGCCAGCCACGGCTGGTTTTTTATTCCTCTCTTCCCCTGGGGATAAATGCCCTGAGGGTTCTGTTTCCTGCTTGGCCGAGCAAGGAATGTCCAGCACAGAGGCAATGATTCTCTCCTGACCTGCAGTGTCAGCACTGAAACAGCAGCCTGGGCTCTCAGGAGCAGGGCCCACCTTGCTCAGCTGAGCTCCCTCTGTTTCCCCCTTTTTCAAAGCCATCTGAAGGAGAAAACTGCTCCAATACATCCCCTGTCTTTGCCCTCCACCCCTCCTGCCCATCTCCTGTGCCCCTGGCACCCCTGGGCTGTGAGCAGCTCTCCCTGCAATGAGAAGGGGTTGCAAAGTGCCTCTCCTCCTGTGCCTGGTGTTCCTGCAGCCCCTCAGCCCTGCTGCTGGCTTTGCCCAGCTCCTAGCAGAGCAGAGCATGGCACTGACCCTGCAAGGACAGCCAGAACCTCAGCATGTGCTGCCAGCACAGCAGCTTCAGCAGTGCCTCATAGTCCTTGTCCCAGCTCAAAGGACGTTGGGAGACACGAGCTGACCTGACCTGAGGGAGTTCTGCACTCATGTTATCCATTTTTAAAGCCATTTGGCCTGTAATATACTCTTAAAACCCCCCAAATTTGTGACAATATGAAAATATTTCAGCTGGGAAAACTCATATTTGTGCAAGAGCAGGAGCAAGTGTTCGTCCTAAATTCCTCTACAAAAGCAGCATAGGGTGGGAGATTTAAATAGCTGCATGGAATGAAAGGCAGAGAGAAGATGATCCTTCACCAAAGAAACCCAGGCTTCAGATATTGCCATATTTCTTCTGGGAAAAGCATAAAATAAAGCAAGCCCGAGCTACTGCTTAGGTGATACTTCAGAAATGCAAGTGGAGTCCCAGCAGAATTTCTCAATTGCTGTCAATTTATTCAGGAGAAATAGGAGTTAGCAAAAGCCACCAGCACAACAAGCTCCTGTTTACCCACTCCAGGGCTTTGATCTCTCCAGTTCAAGCACGGTCCCAAGGAGAATGTCTGTGTGCTGTGGTTCAGGATGGCTGATCTTGACTCTTTTTTAAACAACCAGGCCTGGATAGACACAAGACTGTGCAATCTAAATGCACAGCAGCCCTTGTTTGCAGCCAGCCAACCACAAACTGCAAACTGTTGCTTCTCCAAGACCCAAGCATCAGCTTACCCATGACCATCCAGTGGCAAAACCAACACAAAAATGAGCTGCTTGCACCTTTTAAGGTCTAATGCACTCACATCCTTTATCTTAGAGGCAAACAATTGTGCCTGGAAGAGCAGTTTGTATTTTTTTAAGCATCACACGATCTTGTAGGACAAGTGTTAGAGGCAGGGGGCCTATAGCCATTGTCCTTGGTCTGTAAGCTTCTCCCAGCTCATCAGAACCAGAAAAATAAGGCAGGAGCTGAAAACATGGGGGAGCTGAAGCAGCTGCTGCAGCAGGACCTGCCTGTTCCCCTCATGAGCCGTGGGGCTGCTGAGCTGTGACAGCAGCACGTGTCACAGGAGAGGAGAACTGTTCCTCTCCATCCCAGGGGCAGACCCTTCACCTTTGGAACTGAATGCTTGGAAACAAAGGAGAGAAAGCAGCCTTGCAACTCAGCAGGAGGAGGCTGCCTCTCCCTCTGCTGCCCCAGGTGGGATCTGTCTGTCAGCACGGCCCTTGTCCAGATTGAGAGATTCCAGGAGGCACCTGGAGCCTGGAAAATGAAGAAACTCATGAAAGCAGGAAATTAAAGGTGAGCAGAATGCCTGTGCTGAGGTGGCAGCCTTTTCCTTTCCATGTGGGACATACAGCATATAGGGAACCTTTTCCCCTGTAAGTCTATAATTGTAGGGAACCTTATTCCCTATAAGTCTATAATCTTATATTTTCATCCATGATCCCACCCCAAATGCTGAAGACAAAACCTTAGGATGGACACAACCCTCAGCTCTTGTAATACTTCAAAATACAGAATTGTAGCAAAACCAGAAAAGGAATCTTTCCTTGAAAAATGCTTGTGAGAAAGACAAACACTGCTCTTGGGATTACATATGAGGGAATGTAGAACAAATTAAGCTCTCAATATAATGACACTGAGGTTGCAGAGAGCATGGATAGAGGTGAGTTTGATGTTAAGAGTTTAAATAATTTGCTCGAGGTCACAATGAAGTTTTCTGTCTGCCCTGAGATAGAAGCCAGGAGCTATTAAAGTCTTTCTTTTGTTCCCAGACTGGGGAATAAAGCTCCCTGCAGGGAGGATATTCAAAAACAGAAACAGAAGAATGGAGAGGACTTATTTACTCAGTCCAAGCCCTAGAGTAAGAGCACATATGTACTGTCACCAGTGCTTCTCTGTCCCCCCTGTCCCCTCCCTGACCTCCCCTGAGTGACAGGAGTACTGACAGCTTCTCAGGAGCCATCTGTTCCAGACTGAGCCTTGGAGCTTCTGGGGCTTGGCAGAAGGGGACTGAAGGGTGGCTCCACAACCCCAAGCGTGAGAAATAACTTCACCCCTGCCCCTCAGACATTCTGGGGAGCTGTCCCTGTTGGCAGCTGCTGTTAGATCCGCTGGGAGCTCGACAAAGGCAGTAGGAAAGCAGGGCTGTTCCTCCCAGCCACTGGAGGAGCACAGAAAATAGGCCACCAAGTCCTGACGTGCTCCAGCCTCCCACGCGGCGGCGGTGGGAGGCGGAAGACTGTGACACATTCCAGTCTGGTCCTTCACTCCTGCACGGAGCTGTCAACACTTCAGAGCCAGCCCCTGCAGGATCTCCCCCAGCCTCTGCCTGCATCCTGCTCCGCTGTCGTGCTGCTCTCCTCCATGCAAAGAACACGCCTGTAGTACCCACATTTGCTGCTCCCTCAGAAGACCTTCACAGGGGGGCAGAGAGGGAAGGAAAAGGAAACAATTTCTATTTCTGTCCCTTGTTTTTCCATGTGGAATGCATTGGAGAGTTGTTTACCTGAGGTTATTGNGCCAGCGTGGGGTTTCCAGCCTCTCTTCTGAACAGCTTCCCACCAGGGCCACGGACACCAGGAAAGGACCCAGGGTCACCTGGTGTCCTCAGGGCAGCTCCCCACTCCCTCCAGGGCTCCTGGGAAATGCTCTGCTTTCAGCAGGCTCTGGGGACCCTGAGGAATCCACTCTGAGGCAGGTGCTGTGCCACGAGAGGGACCTCAAATGCAGCCCAGGGGGAGGGAGAACAGGAAATCCCACCTGGACCACTCAATCCCACATGGACCAGTCAGTCCCACATGGACCAGTGAATCCCACCTGGACCACTCAATCCCACCTGGACCTATCCTTACTCTATACAGCCCAGCAGCACCAAGAATGTCACAAAAATCCCAATGAGTATCACAGGGAACAGCAGCAGTTTTTCAGCAATGGCTGTGTTTGCATGGATTAACAATATTTCTGATACTGAAAATCAACCTTAACATGAAATCTTTTGGAATAGCAACAGGTATTTTTCTCCATCTGAGCAATTCTTACCCAACCACCGTGGAGATTTGGCCATTTACTGGGCCCCCTGTAAATGGCCAAATTACTTCAGTGCAATTTAAAAACTACTGATTCCTCATTCCATTTTCTCATAATTATATTGCCCAACACTTGAATGCTGAAACTGCAAATGAGAGAGGTATGAGAGCATTAAAACATAACTAGAAATAAAATTAGAGATTAAATCAGCTGGGGTAAGATGGCAACACAATCCTACACGTTTCAGGACTGAGCTGATCAATGACTGTGAATGGGAGGAGGTTTTAGTCAGGCTACAATACAAAATTATCCTTACACATCTTTTACACCTGGAATTCAATACCACAACACCTCCTGCTGCAGCTCCTGGGCACTCTGCTTCTCCTCTTGGGCACATTGAGGAGACTCTGGGATGTTGCAGGGAGGGGTCAGTACCACCTGCAGTTTGTCTCTGTGCAGACAACAGGATTGGAGAGGAACTGAGCATCCTCACTTGCTCCTGCCAGCACTCTGGCTGCCTTTGGGGACCCAGGCTGGGTGGACTCCCTGCTTGTTTGGTGTGTTAATGCTCAGGCTCCTACAAAACCCCCACAGCTTCTCCCTCCAGATGGGCCTGTTCAGGAAGCCCCACGTGCATTCAGTAAAGAACCCAATGATCAGGTTCATGCTGTTGTTAGCTTTGAACCATGCAGACACAGTCCAAACCAGCCTGGGGTTTGCCATGCCATGATCACATTGACTCTCACCTGGTCACTTATTCTGCCATGAAAAGAATAAAAAACACTGTCTGCACTTGGAGCATGTCTATCTTCCTCATAACAACTCTACCTCAGTTCTTTGAATTATATTTTTTCTGACAAATGAGGAACAGCTGATTAACAAATACATTGCTCTTTTTACAGCAGGACTTTTTTCCTATGCTGTAATGTTTGAGAACAGAACACCCAAAATCTGTCAAAACAAAATTTCTTTGGAATCGAGCCACAAAGGAGAAAATGAAGTTGCCACTGAAAGTTAATTAATACAAAGCACCAATTGATGGGAGGAATAAATCCTTAGACCTAAAAATACCAGTGCAATACAAGCTGAGAGGTTATTTTTAGTCCTACTCTTAACAAGAATACCTCAGTATGTTTAATAATAACAAACTGGATCTCCAGGGCAAGATACTGAGAAAAATTGTTTACAGCAAGCACTTCCAAATCTCAAGAACTTACCTCAACAGATTTTAAGTTGTTATTAAGCTTTTGCTGGCTTTTTAAAGAAATGGCTTTAAAACATTTTTCCATTATGTGCCTTCATTATTGGTTATAGCAAGTGAGGTTTCTGTGTAAGCAAAAATCATTACAGCACAGGCAGTTTCAGTGCCTGAGTCCCCATGAAAGCCAGTTTTCTGGAATGTATGTGTGAAGCATGGATACACAAAAAATTGCTTTTCATGTACTGAAAAGAATGTATTTTGAAATTAATTCAGAGTTCAATTAAAAATCTTTCATCTTTCTTTTGTAATAAATAGCTCCTTGTGACCAAGGAGATGGCAAGAATTAAATCTTCTGAGCTTCTTTTAAAAATCTATATCCAGTTCCTAAAAATCTATATCCAATTCTAAACATATTAAACCACTGGAGCCTTGTCCTGGCTTCTCCACAGGGAGGGAAAAGTCTCATCTGCTGAGCCATGAGAGCTTTTAACTTTCTCTCTTTGGGAATTGGATGAAGCTGGATTTACTTTGAAGGTTCTCAATGCATCCTTTTGCAGCAGCTGACAAACCCCAAAGCTGTGCACAGGGAAATCCACCCCTCTGCCAGGACTCTGGGTTTGTGTCCCCTGAGAAACAGAGGGAAAAATGGAGTGAAAATCATCTCTGTCCATCTCTGCAGACACACAGGAGTTCCTCCAGCTGGATCCCAGCAGCCAAAGCACATCCCTCAGCTGAGGGACCCCACCCAAGCCGTGGTTGTTTGGCTCCACTCCCTGTGCTGGTTATGGGGGAAATTCCTCCTCAGCTCCAGGCCAGAGCTGACCCCCCTGTCTGCACCCCTTGAGCATCAAAGGGGCTTTGCTGCCACAATCTCATCCCAATTCCCTTGGGAGACTCAGGTACTATTCAGGGAAGGGCTGGATGGTGTTGTATAGAATAAACAGGGCAACTCCCGTGGGATGAGAAGTGCAGGATGTCCGAGGATATCAGAAGGCTTTTTGAGGTGCTGAATATACTTTATTAAATCTATACTAAAATATGCATTAATAATAATTGAAGAGAGGCTACACTACATGCTTACTTCTAACTTACCTATCTTAGACTAACTCGTGACCTTCTCCAGAGTCCAGACACAGCTGGACCAGGATTGGTCACTGAAGATAAACAATCTCCATTTCACATTCCACAGGGAAGAACAGAGAACAGAGATAAGGATTATTTTTCTTTCTGCAGCTCTTTCATGCCTGTCCCAGCAGATCTTCATGAAAAGTTCGTGCTCCGATCCCCTCTTAGAGGGGAGCAATGCAACAGTGTTGCTTCCTGAAAGAGCACTTTAAAAAAAACCAACAAAGCTTCATGCAGTCTAAATATATAGTGTTCAAGTGTATGTCCAAGTACTGGAGATAAATGGATTTACACTGGCAGGAGGCACAAACATTCATTCAAATACAACATCCCTGTCAATTCACTGCAGACCAGCGAGCTGAGGTGGACACATGGGTTAATGGAATGATTCTCCAGAAAGAATTTTTTTTTACTTCCTCAAGTAAATAGTGTTTACCAACAACTAAAATTACTCTTTAGCATGAGGAACACATGTCAGAAAGTTCATTAGCATTCAGCAAGATCCATGAGTGCTGGAGGCATTCTCTTCTAAGGATTTTTGAGGATATCAGGCATCTTAGAATGCAAAAATAAGACACAAATGTGCTGTGAAGGACAGAGAAACACCAGTTCCCTTCAAAGCAGGAGCCCAGGCTGGGTAGAGGCTGCAGGGAAGCGAGGTGACACTGCCTGGGATGCACAGGACAAGGCAATCCTGTGCTGGGTGAGGATGGCATGGCACACAGTGGTGCTGGGCTGAATTCAGCCCCCTCCTGGCTCAGAAATCATGTGCAGTCCAGTCCTCATTGCTGTGTGCTTGACATTCACAGCACTTCATTGGGAGTTTGGATATTCTGTGAATTTTTGCCACACTTTCTAGCATCTCCCTATGCAAATTGTCCCTCGAATAATGTGTTATTGTTTCTGTGTCTTGGGCTGCTTAGTTAAAATTTCTGTTTTGTCTGACTAAAAGAGAAGAAGGGGAAAACAATGTTGGGCACAAATTCCTGGGCAATCAGTTCCCATGAGCTCTGGAACTGAGAGTTTCAAAGACAAACACAATTTAAATCTGATCAACATCCAATGCATTCTGGATTTTCTTCTGTTGCTGTATTTAAATGACAGATATTAGGAGTACCCTCCCATGAAAGCATATTTTCTTCTCAGCACTCCCCCTTTCAGAGTCAGTGGTGGAACTGGTCAATACTTTTTGGATTTGAGGACAAATCCAGCTTTTCCTGTTGTGGCTGTGGACATTTTCTGAGGAGGAATTCACGTGCAAGAGGGCAAGTGAATGAAAAACAGAGCAGAGCAGGTGGGGTGAAGGAAGAGACAGGGGCCACTGGTTGTGAGATTCCTCCCAGCTCCTCAATGACTGCACAGGCACAGGGGACTGCTCCTCCCAACAGGATAAACCCCTGGGGCTGTGCTGTCCCTCCCCAGCACCTCTGCAAACTGCAGCACCAGGGTGGAGCACTGGGGCATTGCTGACCTGAATTTAGCTCCAGCAGCTGCCACTGTGTCAAGGGGGAACACTAGGGGAATGTTCTGTGGGAATAACTTCAGTGTCCTTCCTGCTGGAGATGCAGCGCCTGCTTGGAAAAGGGATCTCTGTAGAAGATGGGAACATACAGAGGGAGATGGTATACTTAATGAAAGGTTTGGATGTGCCACTTTTGCTTACCAAAGAAAATTGGACAGAAAAAACCCTTGGCTGCTTGATGAATTGTTCAAATGCTCATTAGCATCAATCAGATTTATTTGAACAGATAATTATCCCCATATTGTGCTTTCATCACTGGAATTGTTTATGTTAAACTGTCAAGCAGCCGTTTTCAAATTTTACTCCTTGATGTGTTAAAGTTCCTTTTAAGGCAAGAAAAACAAAGAAGGATTTATTTTTTTCCCCCTCAGCTCTCTTTTAACCCTATTTGAAGTCTTCCACGAGGCTTTTGAGTCTCCAGGAGCAGCGAGTGCTTTCCATTTCAGATGTTCTGGAGGTACAGGTCTGTGTCCTGCTTTAACCCCTTCAGTGCACAGGTGGGTGTCCCCAGCACTCACAAGGGACATTTGTGCCTTGTGCAGCTCACAAGGGACATTTCTCTCCTTCCAGAGCTGATCTGGCAGCTGACAGCCCCTGAGTGCTCCCTTTGGGGGTTGCCATCAGTGTGTTCAGCAAATCAGCCCCTTTGCACTTACAAGTGATCAGAGATAGCAAACTGCTCTGCCTGAGCAAAACGAGCCCATCCCTGCCTCCAGGCTGCTCTCCGTGCATTCACCTGCTGCTAAAGGAAGAGCTTTGCCAATTTATGTGTCCTTTAAATTTTCTGTGGCTGTCAGTCCCGTTTATATTATATTCACAATAAAAGTTGATCTTGCTAACCAGTATAAATCTGTTTTCAGTGGTAAATGACTGGCTTCTGACAATGTTCAACATCTGATGTTCTTTAAAAATGGAATAATTTTTATTGATTGTTTTCCCACCCTTTTACCTCTCACAGCAATAAGGAGAAATTTTTAAAGGCATCTCCCAGGAAAATTTGCAAGTATTCCCATAAAGAACCACCACAGAAAAAACAAACAAAATCAACCAAAACCGAAAACAGAACAAAACCCCCAAACCTAATAATAATGCCTTGAAAGGTAAATAATTCTAAATAACATCAAAATTTCCTAGTCTGTCAGTTCTCTAACTGCAGCTATGTGCACTACAGAATTTAACATGGGAGCTACAACCAGTGGATAAATGGCAATTTTGATCCCTAACTCTCTGTCAATAAGGAACAGAGAACTCTATCAGTGCTTTCACACAATTCTCAGCCTGAGAATTTAGCAGCAAACAGGAAAACAAAGTGTTCACCAAACCTTGCCCATCAAGCAAGGAAGGACGAGCTCCTCTGTGGCCCCTGTCTTTTATCCTCATAAAATCCCCATTAAGCATTTTCCAGTAGAAATCTCCAGGCTTGGGTTTAAGCTGCCCCTGGTTTTGGCCATCTGTCCTGGTGAATCTCAGCACCCTGGAGCTGTCCAGCACCCAGGATTTACATCCTGTTTGCTGGGCAAATAGGCACCTTACCTTCATCAGGAAGGCTTTTGATTTTAGAGCAGAAGTAGAAGCCTGTTGAGGAAACATGGAAAGCTACTCCAGCATTTCGTAAAGGAGCACATGAAGATTGTCATTATCATTTGGAATCCTCAGCAAGAAACCTTTAGAGCTCTGGGAGATGCCCGTGGCTGCTGGCACCAGACTGGGACAGCCAAGCACAAAGGCTGGGCTGCTGCTCGGGGCTGCAACTCCAGCTCTGCTCAAAGGGCAGCCACAGGAAGTTGTTCTCCTAAAGGAAAATAAATCAGGTGTTTTAACTCTATGGAGCAGAGGAACTTGCTTTATTAACTGTTGGTTTTGAGACTGCACAGGCAAGGCTTGAAAAATGAAGTGAGGATGGCGCCTGTGTTTTGCATTATAATTCAATTTAGAAATACCACACACACACACAGGGCTTTATTGCTAATGGATGCACCAAGCAGACCTGACTGCTCTACATCAACAGCAAAACAAAGAGCTGCACATCAGCAGTAGACTCTCATTAGCAGTAATGTTATTGCAAAGCGTGGAGGATCTGTCAGGCAAATGTAAGTGCCTCTGACATCCACCACAGCTCCATTTCCCTGGCTGGGATGATATGTTTCAAATTGAGGAACATCTGTTTCAGGCATGTGATGAATCATCTTCAACTATATTTCCTATTTCCTGCTATCCTGTGAGATCAGATAGTGGAAAGAAGTTATATAACACTAGGTTTGTATTGTTTTTCAGCACTTCTGAAATTTTAGATTTTTTTCTCATCTATGGCTCATTTAACGGTTTAAAACAAAAAAATAAAAGAGTTCTCTGAGAGAGGATATTTCCATTTCTAGACTGGCAAGAAGTTGAAATCAAAATGTTATGGACATCCTTCCTTTCCTGCTTGTAGTGAGTTGGCTGAAGTGGCTCACCTACCCTAAGATAACAATTCTAGAGAGGTACAATGCTATTTTTGTCAGTGTCCTCCTCAGCTGATAAATTGTCTCACTGGATGCATTAGAATTGTAGCTGCTTGCAGAGGTGTGGGGGAGTAAGCAAGAAACAGGTAAAGTGTAAGGTAAAGTGTAGGTTTAACTAAAACATAAATAGAACACTGTGAAAGCTTTGGTCATAGAGGAATTTGGCAATGAAAAATAAGACCCTTTGATTGAAATGTAAAATTTCACACATCAAAAAAGGGATTATTATTCAGGCAATGGGACCTGACAGCATATCAGCACAGCACATGTAGAAAATTTAATGTAGCTCTAGTGTGCATGTCTTCTGCATTTCAAATGAAAACCAAGAGCTATTGAGAAGAACAAGGATGTTTTAAATGTGCTGGATTGTGAGCAGCAATATGAACACCTTCATGCATGAGAAAGCACAATTTGCCAGCTCTCAGAAGGGGATCCCTGTGTATTTAGCTCACGCACCTGCTGATACAGCACCACTCGTTTCTCTGGGAACAGGGTTCATACAGTGTCTTTACAGGAAAGCTCTTGGACTGCTCAGCTGGTAGAAGGCAACAAGTCCTGCAGCTTTTGGAATTTATTTTGGTTTCTGGACCCTTGACAGTATCCTGGATCACACCAGGTGATTCTGGCTAAGCAGAAATGTCTCTTTCATTCAGCTTCAGGTCCAAACGTGGATCCCAGCTTCCCTTAAATTCACTGGAATCCAAAGGAATTAAATCAGGGATTCAACTGAGCTCCTAGGCCACCACTCCAGTTCAGGAGAGTTCTGTCCCTGAGCAGTACAGAGCAGACTATTGTTTGTTCAGCTTCCAAAGCTGAATCCCCCACAGCTGGCCACGAGCTTTCCTCCAAAAGCAAGCTGCCACCTCAGCAGGGCATCCTGAGCAGCACGAGCATCTCCACCAGCAGCATCTGCTGTCTCTCAGTGGTTTTATCACCCTGGTAAGTGCTGCAGGTAAAGAAATTAGCACACAGAAATGAACACAGTATGAAAGCTTCATGTCCTGGCATTTCCACTGCCCTGTCCCAACTCTCACCATGAACAAATGATGCCATTTGTCTCTTTCTCTGTGATCCCACACTTGTCCACATCCAGTGAATTTAGGGTTTGTTTTGCTTTCAGAAGGAGGCTGATTTATATATTTTTGCCTGCAGTCAAACTTGGGCTGCATGAGCACAACCTGGAAACTGTGACATAACCTGTGCAAATCAGCCTGAAGAAGTTAAGGAGGTTTTTGATCAGTCTGTACCAGGTACTTCTGGAGAAGCTCCCTGTCACCCACTCTCACTCTTGGCTACTTCCAAAGGTGCACCTGCAGCCCAGGTGCTCTGAGAATATAAAGAAGTGTTTTCCTCCAAGGATGCACATCTGAAATGCAGATCTTGGTGATCTGGGCATCAGACAATGCTAAGGAGATCATTCTTCAGTTCCCAGGAAGATCAATGACCTTGGAAAAGTGAGTTCAGTACTTCATTCCTCTCTACTTGCTACAGTATTCTGCTTTATTAAGAGTGTGTAGAATCCCAGCTAATGAGGACCAGCCTATATATATATTTCTATATCTATATGGACAACAACTTTATCTCTTTCTAAATGAGTGTCTCCTGTGACTGAATTCTCAGAGAAGGCTGTTCTTGAAATTAATCTTGAATGCTCTAATTAGAATGGTAGTGGTTACAGAATTCTCTAATGGCTACTTTGAAGAAACAATTACTGTCTTTATTATGATAACCCTCCAGATGAGATACTACAGTTGACAAAAGATTATTAAACAAGTTATTATTCAGTCACTGGCTCACTTAGGCAATAGCTTGTGCATGTAATGATGAAGACCAGCATGCCAGCACTTAAAAGTGTTCTAATACAGTGCCCAACTTTTTAATACTTTTTGGACAGTATGATATTGCAATAGATTGGGGCTTTTTTTAGTAAATCGATGGTAATTGCACTATAATTAGATCTTCATAAGAATGTATAAGGTGTGATTAGCATACAGAATTTTAAACTTTTTATTTCACGTCTCTCAGAAATTAGCGTAGAAGGTCAGAATCTAAGACAATGGGCATTATTTCCCACGGTGAAGATTGATTTAATCCAATTTGTTCTCCTTATAGCCATAGCCATCTGTCAATCAGAAATGGGACTTCTGGATAAACAATGTCAAGTCTTTGATAAAGCCTGGAAAAAAAAATCAGAAGGAAAAATTAAATCCTGACTTGTACCACTGAAAGCAGCATTATTTAGGCTAAAGTAATTTTTATTTCTACAACCCTTGGGTTGTATCTACTTGTAAAATATCTTGGCAAGAAAGGCATTGCAGGAATGCAAAGATGTTATCATAAGACTACCTATAACCACTTTGCTCAATTATTCTCCCTAGGGATGGCTGTGTGAATAAGTGAGTAGTCATTGAGATTTTGAATTAGTCTTGTGTATTGTAACCTCACTGCATAGCTCATATTCCTCTGCTATGGAGAACACAAAGATCCTTTCTAAAAAGGCAGTGCACCAAGTTTTCTAATCAGATTCTTATACCCTGGTGACTCTGCAGACCATTTTCTGATAGAACTGAGGCATGGGCTATGGAGCTAAAATAGAACAGGCTATTAAAAATGTTATCTCTATGGAAGCTTATAATAACAATACTAAAACAATTCCATGATAGAGAAGAACTCACTTGGAAAAAACGGTGCATTAATTTAGAGTCACAAAAAGCTTCCAGAGAGAAAGAGATCTATAGAAGGAAGGTCTGCTATCAAGGAAAGCAGCTGCATCTCTAATGGCATAATTCAGTATACTAGACAACAGCTTTTTTTAAAAAACATCGTGCAATAATGACTGAATCACTGGTGATTGTTTTATTTGATCTCAGACTGGCTGTATAATTACAACAGTCATACTTGGGATTCTCTAAATACAAGCATACATATAAGCAAAGTCTAAAAGTAAGCAAGTAACACAACAAGTCGAAAAAGTGATTTCCTGCACTTTGATGTCCTTCGATGCTCTTTTGTTTCACTTGTGCCATGTGCTGTGTTGGCAAATCTCCATCCCAGTGCTCCCTGGGATCAGCAGGCTGTGCTGGATTCTCAGCAGCAGAACATGGAGAGAGCAGCTGCATTTTCATCTGCCACGGCAGGGCATTATCATGTCTCAGCACCAGGAGTTGCAGTTCTGTGTGTGCTGCTGGCAGGGCTAAACTGGGAAGGACTCTGCTGGTCCCACTGAGGTGGGATGGCAGCATAAAGGGTGAGGGGTTTACCACACAGATGGCTTCAAAGTGCCACAGTTCATCTCTGTAGTCTGATAAACAATTCTCCAGAGAGATTTCTTTCTCTGTAAATAACATTATTTGCCTCTTTCTAGCTGAAGGTCTGTGTGAATATATAATAATAAAATAAATACAAAATTAAAATAACAATGCTTCGCCAAAATGGCCCACTGAACATCCACATCCTTGCTACCCTTCCATGCCATCATCTAGCTTTTGGGGAGGTGCTCACATTGATCTTTTATTTTCACCCCCGTCGTAGTTACTTTAAAATACCTGGTGAACATGAGAGAAAAATTTGTATGGAAGACGTGAAGTACCTTGGACAAAATAAACTCGTGTGCCCAACAATCCATACCCTACATGTCACGATCTGCTCATACAAGCTGAGGTCGTGGTGGCTCTTTAACTGATCTCAGAGTGCAAAAACAACACAGAAGGGATTTCAGTATTAATCAAAACAAATCCACCTTTATTGAGTGCCCACAGCAAATGNTACACTACACCAGTGCTGGACGACCACCAGCCCTTGCTGTGGGACTCCTCACTCAGACCGCCTCAAAACCGCACCGCCCATCTTGCCGCCTTAGCATTGGAAAGCCTCCCGCCGTTACTGGGTGTTGTCCCTTCCCAAGGCTGTGTCCTTACAGCAGTGTCAAGGCCGGGGTGCTGTTTCCCGAGCAGGAATTTGGCAGCGCTCCCTGGCTGGGAGCAGCTCCTGGGTAACCACCGGCACCACTTCAGTGCGCTCAGCCGGGCTTTAGGCACTGGAGGAGTTCTGCTAAAAGGCTCATTAGAAAGCTTCAAATCGCACTTAATAGCAAAATATTGTTCGTTCACTAACTCAAGGAAACAAAGATTGTAGGCCCAGGTGTTAATACAAAAAATAATGGGGTTTTTTTATAAGCGACTTCACAGTCTAAGCTTCCACAGTCTATAATTTACATAAATCCGGCTTAGGCTCTCCCAGGGGAAACAGCAGCACATTCTTTCTGTCTGTGAGCCTTCCCAGCCTGTCAGCTCTGTAACTGACACATTCTGGGAAGCCTCTCCTGGCTCACCCCGAGCTCCCTCCCTTCTCCAGCTCTTTGAGGTTTCAGGCAGCTTTGATCCCACACTTAGCCCTGGGAAGAGTCCCCGTGGCAGCCCGGCCGGAGCCAGCTCATTAGCGTTCCTCCGAGTGACGACCCAGCCATTATCACCCAGCTCCTTTGAAGCCACCTATCCGAAGTTATTCTTATCTGTGTCATTGTCTTACATTTCCTCTTTGCTCCTTTAACAACTTGATAGTTTGCTTTGATTTAACTCCGTCCATGCCGGCAGGGAGCAATACTGAATTGGCCATGGAAACACTTATAACAGGAACGAGAAATGTGTTCCTGATGAGAAAAACGAGTTTTCTTTTTTTCCAACACCTGTTTCGTCTTCCCCTGTTATTATGAAGTCAGAGAGGTAAGAGTGAGTGCTTAATGATTTCCACTGGCTCTGATCCAGAATAAAACCTTTTGTTTTCTTTTCTCTGCATACAAATACGTCTGGTCAAACTGTGGTACCTCCTGAAACATTCTTATAAGGATCTTGAAGGATTCTTTCACTTGAGCCGTTGAAAAATTCTTCTAAAGCCATAATCAAACAAGTCATCAATGAGTAAATTTCCTCCAAGTATCCCAACAGTTCTGTTAAATCAGGATCAGGGATTTACCGAATCCTTTCCTTGGATGCAGCTGTGAAGATTGTGTGCAGTCCTTCTCACATCAAAGTTCAGGCCAGAGAACACCGTTCAGAAGAACAAAGATAACGGCCGAGTTTTAAAGGATCTGAACTTCCTTCTTTCCCTCCTTAAAATCAACCATATTCACTCAACAACTCCATGGAAGAAAGTTCAAAGAAAATGTTCAGGCACCCTGAAAACACCAGCCACAATCTCAAGCAACCACAGCAATTTGCAGTTACCTTTAGGTGTGAAGAAGGCATTAGTGGATCTCTAACAAAAGAAGCTTATTTTGTCCCTGCTGCTTTTCTAGATAATTTCATTACAAGAAACGTAAGTTATTTCCACGGATTTGGCCTGATTGAAATTAACAACGAGCCGGATGGTTTGTAAATATTTTGAAAGTGTAGGTTATTGGTGTAAAAAAGTGCAAAAGTCTCAGGCAGGCTCTGCTCCTATCTAAGAAGTTTGAGACAGGAGACTGGAAGTTTTGGAATGAGCTGCTCATGAAGAATAATTTCACAAAGTCAATCATTCATTCTCCCACAGGTGAAATTCACTTGTGGTTTGGGGAAAAGTACAAAAGAATCTCTCCTGCCCTGAGACTAAAGTTATTACTCAAACAATAAAATATAAATGAAAAAAGGTATCTTTACCAATTGCCCATTTTCAGGTTTTCTTATGAGATCTACTCAGTATATTTCAGTTAAAGAGATTTAAGTATTTCTGATATTCTGGTTAGGTTTGCCTTTTACAAGTTACTGTGGGGTTTTTGGTTATGGGACTCAGGATTTTATTATTTTCAATTTTTTTTGCCAGTGCCTTCAGTAAATCCAGGATCAGCCCCCTTTCTGGAAGTTTTATATATCCTTTTATGCCTCTATTTTATTGCACATCAAGGCTCATTGATTTTTTTGTGGCTACCCCAGTGGAAAATGAATTATTCACTAATTATTATTCAAGTGGGTGTGACTATGTAGCACTACGATGTTAAAGCACTCCATCAAGTGTGGAGCATGGCATGAACTGATTAAACATGTCCCTTCTTTGATAAATGTGTCCTTCCCTGTCCATCAGGCTGGGACAGGAGGCTGAGTGAATGACAAATTCCTGTCATCCTCACGGAGGTTGGCCAGGAAGGAAATGGCTTTCTGATCTCACTGATTTACTCTTCACTCCAGTTTTGTTTAACAAAGCATCTCAGGTCTGACATGTTTCCTGCCCTCTGTGGATTGAGCACATTAGTTATGCAACAACTGTCTGAAACTTTCTCGGTGCCTGAGTTCAGCCTTCAGCACCTCTGGGGTTGGGTAGAGATGACAGAACATGGACTTGCCACGGTGAGTAACTCCAGCAGAACGTCTCTCTTACAGACATGGCTTCAGAAAAAAAAAAAAAGTAATGTATTTCACAGGCTAAGGAAAAGGGAATCCCCAGGATTTTAAACAGAGATCTACCTGAGGTGTATAAAACACTGTTAACCTGTCCTGGGCCTCGTGCCCCTCCAAAACTACTCTGCAAGGTTCTATCTTCTCCAAAACAGCTCTTTTAGGCTTGTTGGTGTTCTCCCTATACCCAATTGATACCTCCTCAGCTGGGTTTCCATCTAATGTAACATCTTTGTTCTGAGGCTGTACCAGAAATCCATGAGGGATCAGCAAATCACAGAGCAAACCTTCTTAGCCTATGCAGCCCAAATATCTCATTTCAGCAGGCCCCTAAATAACTTCTGCAGTACTCTCCCCCTGTTTGGGGACAGGAGTGAACTTCCTTTACAGGACTAATTTCCAGTTCCAGGTAATAGCTACAGATAACTTTACATTAATGGTATGTAAATACATTCCTGGGTCCAGCAGCTGATATAAACCACCATTTTTTCACAGATTTCTGTGGTCCATGACCGGAAAGGAAGAGGGCTAGAACAGCTGAAATGTGACATTCAGTTATTTTGCTTGAGACACTGGAAGAATTTACTTAACTGTTGTCATGGTGGTGGTTATATAAGGCCCTGCAGGAAAGAAAATAGAACACAAGACATACAAGCATTTCTAAAGTGCAAACATTTAAATAGCAGCTTCTGTTTAGTTTGTAAGGTTTTCTCACCTCCTCACTTCAGTTACAGTTTTCCCACATTTAATTAGCTCCCTCCAAATGGATACCAGATCACGTCATGCTTAATGCAGGGTCTCTATCAGATGTTCTACCTCTAGCTCTGCCTCCAGAAAATATCTACTTGTTTTAATTATGGATAGCACTGCTGCAGTGATAGAAGAATGTAGAGTCCCTGGGAAACAGAGATTTTCATAATTCGGGATAGAATTTTAAACACAGTATCCAAAATCAGAGTTTTAAATGTCTAAAAGGCTCCAGTGAAACGCCAATGGGAGTAAAATAATATTTGCAGCTTCCAGCGACCATCTCCAATGGTTTCTCCGATGTGTTAATGGCTCAGGCAATTTAATTTACATACAAAAGCACAAAGTGGAAAGCAGTTTCCTTTGAACACCTGTAGTACCTTCTCTGGATATATTGGGGGATATTGCAAGTGCTTCAAGTGAAGATATATGAGGAATGTACTAGCTAGATTCATTAACTTCTTCTCCTAAATACCAAATAATCGTGTTTAACTTGAAGGTGTTCGTGTTCAAAGAGATCCTACTTTTATCTTCTCAGTCCTGAAGAAGGCTGTGGGAGAAAAGGCTCAAGCAGTGTACTTTTCTTTAACTTGAAGGACACACACCTGAATCCTTCCAGACAAAGCTTTTTTGCCCTCTTTTTTGTTCTAGAGAATGAATGTGTGTATTTCATCACACTTTCCTCTTAAACTCTTTCACACTTACCAGGAGATGTCTGTGCTCCCTCAAAATGTGGTCTATTAACTAAAAGATACAGGCTATAGCTGATTTCCATTATAAAAAAACCCCAACAAATGAAATAAACCCTTCTTTGGGAACTGTTGATACCCAAGCAGTTCACACTTAGAATTGCACATCCAGGGTTCTGCACATGAGCTCCTCTTTGTGGAGAAGGCAGAGATACTTACATCCATTATCTGTGCAGGAAATTTGTCAGATGTTTTACTCAAAGAAAGAACCAGAAATTTTGAGGGACTGCTGGAAGCACCTCCCAGCCTGCTGTGGACAGCTCTGGCTGACCAGGACAGTGCTCCAGGGTGAGAGGGGGCACTGATAACTGAATTTGCTGCGAGGGTGAATAATTCTGGGCTGGGGACCTCAGCACCACAGGAGGTTCATCTTTTGGAGCAGGAAGCTTCACTGCCCTGGACAGGTCTGGCTATCTCGGGGTTCTTATCCAAAGGATGCAAATAAAACAGCCCTGTCACAAATATTGCCTTTTATGGGTTTTAGAACAGAATTTATATCTCTCGCTTGTGATAAAACTCAGTTCTCATACTCCATTCACTGACTGCTGCATTACACCTGCAACAGGAGTAGGTGTAGGAACAAAGTGAATTTTTCAATTTGACCTGTTGTTTTGAATTCCATTAAAAGAAATTTTGAAACAGTGTGAGTCCACACTTTTTGTTTGTTCTTTTAACATATTCATATTTGCAAGTAGCTAAACTAATTTGAAGAAAAATTAATTGAGAAAAGCTTTAAATCTCATGCACATGCCTGAAGATTTTAAAAGCTGGGCCTAGCAAATGGTAATGGTCTATTAATAAATTTCAAGGACATTTTTTGCCAGCTCTGTTAAATGCTTCCATCAGCTGAAAATGTATTATTTTGCATTTAGAAGGGTGTTAACCTTTTAGTTGTGTGGGAACAATAATAAATCCATCCTCTTCTAACATGGTTTATCAGGTAATGACGGTACTTTAATAAATAACAATGAGCTCTTTATTCAACAATACATAAAACATAACTAGAATTTTGTTTAATGACTCATAACAGTAATTCCTTATTTTGCTGCTTTTATTTTCTTTTTTTTTTTCCAATTTCCTGACCTATTGTCCCTGGTATCCATAAGACACTTATGTGCAATCCTTAAGAAATGAGATTTATCATCATGCCTTTGAAGTGCAAAGGATCACAAGCCTTTCCTGATGGCTAAGATGTATTTTTTAAGGCAGTGCACCATTTTTAAGTGTTTCTTTTTTGCTCACATCCCACCAATGTCACTGCACTCTGCACACGATGATTTACCAGGGCTCCCAGCTGTGGACAGCTGTAGAATTGGAGAAGAAGGCAGGGGAGATCCTTAAACTGGTACTGTCAGTGCTTGCCTGAGCTGTTGGCTTGTGAGCCCTCAGTGTAGGAACTAAATAACTCTGTGCTCTGACATCTCAAACATTATCCATGTCTCTGGCAATTAATGACTTTTTTAAAAGGTGATTCCTGTATTAGAAAATTAAAC
Source organism: Ploceus nigricollis (assembly GCA_013399945.1). NCBI lineage: Eukaryota > Metazoa > Chordata > Aves > Passeriformes > Ploceidae > Ploceus > Ploceus nigricollis. The sequence goes on from VXBC01009348.1 coordinate 136,857, forward strand.
GTCTTTTCTAGAGTGACCAGAAACTCCATGTAATACCAGAGCTGTGAGATCTCTAAAGCATTACTAAGTGCAAAAGCACTTCCAGAGATAAAACAGAGGTCAGCAACATTTTCTGTCAATGTGGAATTATCTGGAAATATCAATTTTCCAGGAAAACTGATTCAAGATCCATGCAGTACAATAAAAGAAAGTGTTTTTTGTTTGTGATGAACTTTGGGCAAACGCTGCTGACCTAGAGAGTCCACATCTGTCCTAGATTGCAAGGCAATGTGTATTCTATTTGCCATCTGTCAGAGGTGTGGCAGTTATCTCCTGTTCACTGGGCAGTTTTCTTTANTCCAAAAAAACCACACTGAGGAACTGGCAAGAAAGGTACCAGGCTTAAAAAGGTAGGACTGAGGGAAGAGTGAATTTATTTGCTTCACGTGGAAGGGATCCTTTGGATCATTCCCATATCTAGGACTGAAGCTGGGAAAGAAAGGGAACAGCAATGGCCCAGGCCAGCAAAGGGCTTTTTATGGATATTATATCTCAGAAACCAATAACAGCTTTAGCTTTAGAAAAAATGGGGAAAGGATACTCACACTGGTTTTACTGGTCTCCCTTTCTCTAGAGATTGTGAGAGGAATCTGATCCAAGCCTGCTGCTGCTCTTGGTAGTGGAAGATACAAGGGAAGAAAATGAGTGAAATGGGCATCTAGAGGGGTGTTTTGGAAATCACTGTTCTTATGTTATCTGATTGCTGAATTCTTCTGGCCTCCCTGCAGCTGTAGTTGTGTATAAAAGCAGCTAAGCTGCAATGTTGTGAGCAAAGGTTTAACAAATAATAGCCTGGAATCTATTTATTTCCATCTGCAAATGTATATGTCTTGCTATTCACATTTGCATAATGAAAAGTGTGTTAGAATCCAGATGCTCATCAGCTTGGACACACAGTCAGTTTATTGGAGGGACAGTTTTGATGCCTCAGTTCCAGACCTGATCCACTGTTTTTGAAAGTCAGTGCAAGGTCTCCCATCCATTAAGTGAACCCTGTCCTGACATTGCAGGGGTTTTCAGTCCTTATCAAACAAAATTCCACATGTCATTATTTGAAGACTTTTCTCCAGTGACCACCCCTTCTCTAAAAGGTCTGAGGAAGCCATCTGTTCTCCAGTATGATGAGAAGGCATTTCCAATCCCAAACTGGTGAACAGTCACAATCCCATATTCCCCAAGAACAACACGATGCCTTTTCAGACCTCCACTCAGCTTAGCTCCAAGGAGGCAAGCCAGGCTTTTGGCTGCATCCTTGCACACAGAACCAGAACCATTTACCTGACATACCAGGGGGTCTGTAGAAGGAGTTTTCCTTCCCTGCTTCTCCTTTGCTTTTTCCATTTTTAATTAGGCTGTATTCTTAAGTTGGAATCTGCCAGCTGAAGTGGAACCTCAGTCTGATCAGGACCATTAATCAAAGTATATAAAAAAAAGACATTTTAGTAAAATTCAATAATATTTTCACCATACCCATTCATACAGGATAAAGCCTAACCTATTAGTAATCTCATTTTCTTAGATGCCAAACCAGCATCTTTTGAAGTGGAAAAGCATCAGTGTAAAGATGTTAAATAATTTCTCAATGCAATAATGAAATTGTTTTTGTCCTTTTCCTCAGTAGCCAAAGACTGCAAAGAATCACTCCATTTTTAATGAAGTCTAACACTCACTGTGACAAAAAGATATTTAAAGTTACAAGGGAAGATTCATTTTTACTTTGGCCCAGAGTAGCAGATTACCAGCAGCAGTATTTTCAGATTGTTTGACTTGCTCTGGGGGCATGAACTCTTTGGATACCATGTGATTTCTGCATATGTTTGCACAACTTTCTGTGAAAGTGTTTTGGTAGCTGTTCCAGCCCACTTTTATTTGTCACTGTGTTGCTCCAAAAACCCTGATCTTTTTGTATATTTTTTTAAGTGAGGTAAAATGGAACAAGATCACATTCAGATCTTGTAACTCACTGTATATTCTGCACGGGTGTAAAAGATGACATGAATTATTACAGAAGCTTGTTAGAACACCCTCAGTCAGAAAACACTATTTGTTCAACAAAGTAATGAATTTTAGTACAATAAACCTGCATTTGCTCATCATTTTGCTAACGGCTGCTGCTCCCAACATGACAGAAAACAACTGCATATTGACAAATACAAGCAAGCCTCGAGCTGCTTAAAATAACTCTCTGAGGCTCGGGAAATGAATGGTGCTTTTAGAAATGCCACTGTGCGTGTGGAGCTGTGCGACAGGGCCCTCTGCCGTGCGAGCCCTGCTAGGAATGGCACAAGCCCAGCCGGGCAGCGAGCCCCGCTCCCGGCAGCGCTGGGGAGATGCTTGGGCTGTAAAAACCTCTCTGGGCCTCATCTGCCACTCAGCCCGGGCTCCTAACGAGGGCAGGCACATCTCCCACCCTTGTCAGGTGGCACAAATGAGAAAGCGTGAGAAAAGCAAAGCAGTGCTGGATGGAGCTGTGTTTTGTGGAGGTCTGTGCCAGCCTGGATTCCTCCTCACCCCATGTCACTGAGGAGAATTTTGATTGAGGGCATCAATGCAGTGCTTACACAGACCAAAAACCACTGTTGCCTGTTGGCTCACCAGCACCTCTGCTTTCCTCCCTGGTCTCTACAGAATGTGGCCATGTGAGGAGAAACTTGCAGTAGAAACATCTCTGGGAGACTCAAAACATAAACCATGTTTCACTAAGTAGTATCTGAGACTTTTGCTGAGACTGGTACTAGGTCTTATTGACTGACCAAAGCTACCAAGCCTACCCTGAGAGGCTGCTCTTAAATATTGAGGTCTGTGGCAGGCTGTGTTTGTTATGAAGATAACCCATAGTCTTGTTAATCCCCCTCGTGTCAGCTACTCAATAGCTGAGCTCGGGCTGATCTGATTTCTGTTTCATCAACTCAACTCCGCAGCCCCTTGAACGAGAGACAATGGCCTTTTCAAGGGCCGGAGCTCTCAGCCTTTGCTGCTCAGTTTAAAGAGTAGATGTCTCTTGACCTTGAAAATGTGGCCATTCTCATTGTCTGTAGTGCTGGAATGTGCCCTCAGGATACTCCAGCGCTCCTTTACATTATCGAAGGCAAATGTTTGTTTATGAAAGTTGAAGTAACACATTCGCATGATCAAAAGAGGAATGAACAAGCACCTGGTATGCACAGTAAAGAGATCCCTCCTAAGAGGAAATTTCTCTTGTCTCAGCTAATGTTCTGAGCCCAATTAGGACAGAGGAAAATATTTCTCTCACTTAACTCTGAAATTAAAAAAAGAACAGGAACCATGGGGGGAAAAAAAAAGCCAGTTAATATCCTGATTTGCTCTCCTGTGTGTGTGAACTGCTGATGCACTGCTGCCAAAAGCTGCATCAGTCCATTGTAGCAGCTGGAGACAGGACTCTGGTGACTTTTCCTTGTTCCTTGGGCTACAGTTCCACAGCCCAGCAACCTGCTGTCCCCAAAAGGGACAGACCTGCTTCTCCTTCCTTTCCCTCTGCTTCTGCCCTCTCATCTGCTCACAGCTGTCTCCCCTGCAGTGGCTATGCTGCCTTTTTGGAATCTTCACTGAACTGATTGAATTTGTCAGACAAGCAGAAAATTATCTGCATCTTCTTTATCAGCTTTTTTTTTTGCCCAATGGCTCGTGTGAGCTGAATCATTTTGGTGGGGAGCTCAGTGGAAGAGAACCAGGAGAGACATGCAGAGAGGAGGTGAAGAAAAGCAGTGGAGCTGGTACAGAAGTATGGTGGAACACAAAGGTGTGGGATGTGAGTCTTGCTATTCTGCAAGAGAGGAGAGGAGACATTGACTGCTGCAGCTGCCAGGAGGAGTCAACCCTCTGCTCCTTCCCACCTGTCACCCAGGCCAAGTTTTCCTGCTGCCACAGCCACAGATGACACAACCAAAGCTGGTGGCAAGGCTGGGGTCTTTTGTTGTACCCTCAGCAAACTGTTGCTAAAGACATTTCCCTGTCCAGGGGAAATCTGGGATTTTCCTTTCCCACTTTTTCTCGCCCTGAGTGGTCCCTGAGTCAATGCACCAAAATTCTTCCTCTTTCTTCCACCCTATTTTCCCCCAATTAGAGTAAATTAAAAAATGTGACCTAGAAAGTCCTTACCTGCCATTGAGCCTGCATAGCTTCTCACTTGGAATTGCCATTAAGCTTGTTAATAAGGCACTGCAGGTAATATTAACCTCAGTCTTAAAAGGCACAGGCACTTTTCACTACCATCAGTTAAACCAAACAAAATCTCCTTTCTCTCATACAGCTGTTTTACAGGATTTGTGTTATTTATATTAAGCAGCTATCTAATGCTCAGACTACATACTGATAGCTTAAGCATGGGATTTTTTTCTCATCTGTTAATACCAAGTACATTGACTTGCTCACTGAAATACAGTTCTGATATTCCTGGCACTTCAGATTCAATCTGCATTAAAGAAAACTCTTACTTCACACCATGACTGAACTGTGGTCTTGGAACAACACGTGCAGAATTTTGAAATGACTCTCCCTAGTCTTGACAATTGCTAAGGCTGAGAAATGAAACTGGAAGATTAAAGGCAATCATGGTCTCTTCTACTCTTCCTTCCTCCAGAATTCAGAACTTGCCCTAACACTATAGTACCTGCAACCTTCAGGACAGAATCCCTGCAGTACCTGGCAGGACATGGAAAAGCTGCTTCCTGTGACCCAAGAACTGTTTCACAGAGAAACTTCAATCCAAGTTCTTTTCATTTGGTACCCAAATGGAACAGAGGTGCTGAAATGGATTTTGAGGTTTTCTTTTCATCAAACCTTCCAAATTAACAGAAATTGGGTAGCTAAGAATGGTGGGCACAGCAATAAACCAGCAAGATCAACATCTGGTTTAGTTTGCCCATCCAAGAAGTGAGCATAGGAAATTCAGGTGAATGTGATATTTAAATCATTGTCATCCATCAGAAGGAAAGAACAGGGAAAGCTTTTGTGAAATAAATGACAAATGTCTTCAGGCAAATGAATGTCTTCAGGCTGACATTCTAGAAGATGGTGGACACTTCATACTGTTCTTGCAGGTCAGGAGGTGGATTTTATAGATGTTTTTGAGGACAAGATTGGGGCTGTTACCTTCCTAGGAGAAAGAAAGCAAGAAAGAAAGCAAGAAAGAGGCATTAAAAACATCTCCTGGCTGTTCTGGCAAGCAAAACCATCCCACAGAACAGAGAAAGTCCTGCACAAAAGACATTGACATGTCATTTACAGACAGGTTGTGAGTATGCAGTTATTTCCTTCCTCTGGATGGAAGTCATTGTGTTTTGGAGAAGAAAATGCAGTTGATATTTGAAATCAGAACAATGATTGTTTTGAAAGAACAGCACAAGCCCTCTTAGAGAAAATTACAGAGAAGTCCAGTCCTACACTGCTGATTGCAAGCTTTTGTATCCAGACTTATCAGAGACAGTTTGTACCTTGCCTTGGACAAAGATGGCATGTCAACCTGCAGGTGCCAATGCAATTTAATGATTTAATAATAAAATACTATTAAAATAATGCATAACAATATAACATACAATAAATATTATTATAAATACTCTAGAGAATAAAAATGTCAATCAAAATACATTCTTAATAAAAATGCTTCTATTGTATTGACATTAAAATCAAAGGATTCTTGCATGCTGTCACATGTAGCTTTAAATGAAACCTCATAATAAAATTAGAATTGAGTAGCACAAGCTCTCATGTTCAACCCTCTTAGAAGCAGTTGCAGTAAGGGATTCAGATTAATGCAGTGTATTGTTACAAGATAATTTCCCCTGAAATAGAGTTCCTTAATTTATTTGGTTAAAAGGTGGTTAATACTCTGATGAATGAGAGCTTTTAACTTTTCTGAAAATGCTACTGTTGTAATTTCAGACGTTGTCAATATAAATTTCCTGTACTTTTATAACAGTGCTGATCACTTCCACTGCTGGTGTCTGTGGGAAGGAGTTCACACACATTGCCTCTCTTCATAAGGGCAATTTAAAAATTGCTGTATTGCAATTATATTGAATATCTCTTTGGCCTTACATTAATATAAAAATTAATGAAATTCTTGATTTACCTTTCCATTATTGTTCATTATTTATGCCATTTAATCATCTCTACCGAGAGCAATAATTTAACTGTTAACTGTTCTTACCCTACACTTAGGGAAAATGCAAGGTTATCTCATGGAACAGTTTTGCTTTAAGTTTATAAATGCTTGAATGTAGTTGTGGAAATTTGGACAATCCCTCTGTTTCTACCTTTTAATTTGGCAGGGCCGGGGAGGAACAGCACTCCTGATATTATAAAAATCATGATGTCAGCCTTAAGTCTAAATTTGTAAGCACAGTAAAATCAAGAAAACTTATAAAAGTTCCTCCATGAGTCTTTCTAAAGCTGTTTTTTGTGTTAGCAGACAAAAATGACTTCATGTACAATCTATTCCTGGCACTGAATGTGTGAGCCATCATTCAATGGAAAGATAACTCTCAGCCTAAAATGCCAAGTTTCCATCTTGGTACTGCAGACAAAAGTCCTCCTGTTCTGATAGTGTGATTTATCTTTGACACTCAAGAGTTAAACAAGTCTGTCTGCTTCACATATGGGCCCTATTAAACTATTGATTAGAAGCCTTAACATTTGTGGAATGCGTCACAGAATGGTTTGGGTTGGAAGGGACCTCAAAGCCCGTCCAGCCCCACCCCTGCCATGGCAGGGACCCCTCCCACTGTCCCAGGCTGCTCCCAGCCCCAGTGTCCAGCCTGGCCTTGGGCACTGCCAGGGGTCCAGGGGCAGCCACAGCTGCTCTGGGCACCCTGTGCCAGGGCCTGCCCACCCTTGCAGGGAGGAACTTTTTTTGTAATGTCTAATCTCAATCTGCCCTCTTGCAGTTCCAATCTCTTCCCTCTTGTCACTCCAGGCTCCTGTAAGGATTCTCTCTCCATGTTTCCTGGAGCTCCTTCAGGTACTTCAGGCTGCACTTAGGTCATCCCAAGTCCTTCTCCTATGCAGGTGAACAATCCCAGCTGTGCCAGCCTTTCCTCCCAGCAGAGCTGCTCCATCCCTCTGCTCATCCTGGTGCCTCCTCTGGGCTCTCTGCAGCAGCTCCAGCTCCTCCCTGTGCTGGGCCCAGGGCTGGGGCAGCTCTGCAGGTGGGGTCTCACCTGAGCAGGGCACAGGAGCAGAATCCCCTCCCTGGATCTTTTCCCACACTGTTTTTGGAGCAGCCCAGGACAAAGTTGGTTTCCTGGGCTGCCAGCACATGATGGAGCCCAGAGCATTAAATATTATCCACAGAGCTCCAGGTTCAGTCTATTTCTTTTTTTTTGGGCATCTTGAAGTTCCTCTTCTACCAACTTCTGTTGGCAAAGATGTTCAAAAAAGCAGCAAGCAGTGACAGAAGAGTTCTGTGGAGAGCTTTCTGCCTTGATCTGTTCAATCTAAATAAAACACATCACTTCAGGAAACTGAGCTGCTTTTTGTAACCACAAAACCTGGTGTGTGTTACAGAGGAGGGAAGAGCAGGCAGACTTACACACCCCCTCAGGAGTTCCTGTCGGTCCCTGGGGATGTTCAAAAGTTTACATCATCACTCTGCATGTCACAGCCTGCCAAACTGTGCTCTTCAGACCACAAATATTTAATGGGAACATAACTAATAATCTCTGGCTCATCTGTAGAGTCATATTGTCTTTCATTTCTAATTAAAATTCTCATTATAGTAACAGTGGTGGTGGTTTCTGCAAGAAACATTCAGGGCTGACAGCTATCCATTGATCCGACAACCTTCCCTAACACTTCTTGCCTTGAGTTCATCCCTCACTTTAACATCCTAACCCTCACTGCCAGTGATTTCTGTAAGGTTGGTGACACTTGTAAATCAAAATACATCCAGGTTACTTCTGTTTGTGCCTGGCTAATTTCATGTAAATTAGTCTGGAGACATATTTATGGAGAGCTCAGCATGGACAGTTATCACTTTTTTCTTCTTCTCCTCCTCATAATGTAACTTAGTGATTTTCAGGTTCCCATAAAGAATAGAACTGCAGAGTATTTTAGATTGCAAGAGGCCTCTGGAGGACATCTAACACAAGCTCTGAGACACTAAGAGTCATATCTGGGGTGATTCCAGCATTTCTGCTGAGAAGTGAAGCCCTGGTAGAAGAACTTTGTAGCCTGTTTCAGGCCTACTAATTAATTAATGTATAACAAAATGCCTGAGCATAGTGAACTGAAGTTTCAAATTTGTTATCCTCTGGAGATAGTCAAAAGGTAGGGCTTAGTCCAGCAAATGCATCATATTATGGTATGATTTTGGCACTTGGAGGGAGTTTTTGAAAGTAAATATGCAAATCCGAATATTCAAGAAAGTCTTTGGGACCTTCAGAAGAGACAAGAGGCTGCAACAAAACAGTTCCTGCAGCACATGCACCTGTTTCTCAAAAGCTGTTTAGATGGCTATCCTAATCCATTAGATGCCTAAAGTGTTCTCCTAATACTTCTCTAGTTCTGGTTGTTTGTGTGGTTTTTTTTGTTATTTCAAGTTTTTTTAATCTGCCCTATGACAGGCAAGACTCAGCATTCTTATTATTAAAAGACAGCTGTATCTAAAGTGCCATTTAAAATCTGTTTGTTGCAGATTTCCTTCATTTGATTGGGGAAAAAATAAAAACAGGCAGAAGTAACATCTAAAAGTTCCTGCTCCTTGCTAGACTATTATTAATTTCTAACTAGAACTATTTAATTGCATCTTCACTGATTTACAACAGTTATTGGCCACAGTAATCAAACAGCTATTAAAGCAATTTGAAGCATTATACCCTTCTAAGACTGTATTTGTTTTGCAGCGTTTTCTTTATAAATAATATGCATTAGTTTGTAACATTATCCTCATCAGCCCAGAGGGCTGCTGAAAAGCAGCAGTTACGTGAAAGATTGAATTTCAGCATTTCAGGTCCTATTATGCTGGGTAATTAAATGAGAACCTCTTCTAATTGTAGTGCATCAAAGCCCGACAATGCCCCGGCAGAAGCGGCGGGTTCCGTTCATTAGGCAGGGAAAATGCGCTTGTCATGGCCAAGGAATGGCGCGGGATGAGCGCGGGGTGCGGTGCGGTGCGGGGATGAGGAGGGTGCGGGGATGAGGAGGAGTGCGGAACGGGGATGCGGAGCAGTGCAGAGCGGTGCGGGGATGAGGAGGGGTGCGGAGCGGTGCGGAACGGAGCAATTGGGAGTGC